>BQNB010212654.1:0-10116 GCA_026074375.1 Tanacetum coccineum
TAGTCCTTGGGAAAACTTCCTTACCCTTTTCCCTTCAAGTTGTCCACTCACGGGTTCAAAGAGTTAGGGGAGAGATTAAAGAGAAGCGTTTGTCGCTTACGGACGTTATGATTCCTCTTGCTGAGCTCTTATCTTTAAAGAGTTTGATTGGAGAAGCTAGTACTTCTGCTACTCCTGTAACAACTGAACCCATCACTAATCTTTCTACAACTTTTACATCTTCCGAAGTTATTCCTCCTCTTTTAATCTCCAATGACCAAGCTTTGGATACGAAACCAAATTATACAGACCCTCCTGCCGTGACCTTTGAGAAAGAAGAGTTAGCAATTTCTTTGGAGTAGTTGGGTCTACCACTATGACTAAGCTTCCCACTGTTAGGTATACCCTAAGTTCCTATCTCCCTTTTTTGTATCTTACTGCGGCCGTATGTGGCCTTTTTGTGGCGGTATTTGTACTTTAAACAATTTGTGCATTAGGTTACGTTTGTGACCGCTGGTTGGACAACGGTGTTTGTATTATAACACTTTAATAATTTTATGTTTTGCTAATGTGTTTTGGTTGCTATCATTTAATATCACTCTTATACGTTTGTGACGATAGTCTTAGCAGAATGTTTGCGGGTCATTTTCCCAGCATTGGGTTTGCAATACCTCTTATGTAATTGAGTTGATTGTTAGGTTACTCATTCCTTTATTATACGGGATAATGTTTACACGGGGTCATGCCGCTTTGCGTGCATGTCTTACCAATTTATGTAATATTCAAGTACCTTTGCAAAGTAAAAAGTAAATAAAAATTTAAAGTAAAAACTTGTAAAGGTAGCTAGGCTTCACTTTTTCATTCCTTAAAACTTAAAGACATTACAATAAAGAAAGTTCAGGCAGCTCCTTCTCCACTGCTTTATCTTGCGTGGGAGAGGTGCTTACATTTCATGCACATAACATTTCTTAAGGTTGCAGATGTTCCATGTTCGCGGCAGGGTGTTCCCGTTGCGGTCTCTAAGTTTGTACGCTCCTTTTCCTAATGCTTTCGTGACCTTATATGGTCCTTCCCACTTAGGCCCGAGCTTGCCTCCATCTTCCGTACGGCTTGCTTCGTTGTTCCGGTAGACAAGGTCTCCCGGCCTAAAACTTGTGTTGCGAACCCTGGCATTATAATATTTTTCCATCTTCGCTTTGCTATTTGCTTCCTGAATTGCTACCTGCTATCTTCTCTCTTCCAAAAGGTCTAAGTTGATTTCCAAGGCCTCATTGTTTTTTATCATATCAACTTTCGCGGTTCTTAAGGTTGGCATGTCAATCTCTACTAGGATTACCGGTTCTGTTCCATACGTCAGCGAGAATGGCGTTTCTTCATGACTTGACTTGATCATAGTGCAATGTGCCCATAAGACATGTGAGATTTCTTCCAACCAGTTTTTGCTTCTTTTGTCCAACCGTGCCTTGATCCCTTCACCTAAACTCCTGTTTGCCCTTTCTACAAAACCATTGGCTTACAGATGCTTAACGAAAGTGAAGCACTAGCGGATACATAGCTTTTCGCACCAATCTTTGAATTGGTTATCCCTGAACTGATTTCTGTTGTCTGATATTATTTCTCCTGGTAGACCAAATCTGCAAAATATGTTGTCCCACACAAACTTCTTAATCTGGGCTCTCGTTATAGTCGCCACAGATTTTGCTTCTATCCACTTGGTGAAGTAATCAATTGCCACTATTAGGAACTTGACTTTACCGGGACCCTCCGGGAAGGGTCTGGCTATGTCAATCACCTATTTATGAAATAGCCATGGAGATGTGATGGGTGTCAGATTCTGCTGTGGGTTCTTTGGCACAGGGCAGTTGTCACACCCCTAGACGGGGCCTAGACGGAATACGTGTCCGAGGGCGTGACGTCATCATAATCCGAACACAAGGCACAAGAGAACGACCACTAATGGACGTTTTGAAAATCATAACTCGTTGCATTATTTAAAAATAAATAAGTTTTACAATATTTAAAAGAAATTAAACATTTGCAGAAGCGTAAGTAAAATGTAGCGGAAGCATAATTTGGTTTTCAAAAGACAACGAGTATGATATTTTGATAAGTCTTGAAAGAGTATCATATTGCACGTAGACTCCACATAGCACATCAAGAAGTCCAAAGCTAAGCACCTGAGAAAAACATGCTAAAACGGTCAACATAAAGTTGAGTGAATTCATAGGTTTAAGTAAAACATTTATGAGGACAAAAAAACGTTTAGTGAATACAGCTTCACTCAATGTATCATGAAAAACATTTAGATATCAGAAACGTTCAATCAAAGTAGTGTGGACCACAAGTTTACAGTACGCAATCAGTGACAGGTGTTAGGAGATATAACTTCCATGTACAAAGCTCCATGCACTTATTATAACGAATACAATATGCATGAAAAGGTATACGTTGCGCAAAGCTCATACACCAGAAGCAATTAAGTCAACAGGAGCATGGTAACCTCCTGTTGCAAAGTATTCCTGCCCTAAGCCGGTGTCCCAAACCAAAGACCACCAGAAAGGATATAAATCGTACAGCCAATTGACTTAATATCCGTTTGCTCATCGACGACAGAGACAAGTAAGTGCATGCTTACCCGGATAGGGATAATTAGTCCCAATAGATCTATCTATTCACTCGCGCTCCCTCAACCGGTCCTCCGGTCGAGAAATTAACAGTTCATGATAAGTTGGGCAGTAGTTCGAGGTTTGTTAAGCAAACTTAGGCAACACGTAAATGGGAGATGGTAACTGAAAACACTTGTGTCCAATGAAGAAATAACCATTTTATTCATAAACAACTTTAAGTACTTAATTCCATAAGTAGAAAGAGTGTGATATCAATCAAGTAACCAGGTTTGTAATTAGTGTGTAAACGAGTTTGAAATTCGGTAATGTAAACAAGTTTGTAAACGAGCATGGTTCTCACCCCAAAAGATAATAAAACATTTATTCAAAACAAGCAAGATGTGGGGCTATGAACTCACAAAGTATTGAAAGGTAATTGTACTGTAGTAAAATATACAAGTTTGTAAACGAGCATGTATTCCCCTCGCGGGTTTATAAAACATTGAAAAGATTGAAATGCGAGACTATGAACTCACCTTGATGTTGCAGAGCAACTTAGCAGAAATGCAACTTTAAAAGCACAGGCACAAACGAGAACGGAACTGCTCGGACAAGAAAGATTGCAGCTTAACTTAACGTTAAATCCCACTATTAAGATGATGAATTTGGTTAACAGATAGATTATTACATCAAAGCGTCCTCCGATGATAAGGGATTTTTGATTTCAGGTTGGATGAGTTTTGGTGTTGGTTAAATAAAATAATCGAAAAAACGACACGCAAAGTATGTAAATATTCCATAATATATACATATGAACAATAACAATTATATAAAATTCAATAAGGTGAAGTTAAAATTAAGACAAACATTCAAAGGAAAAATCGTAGTAATATACTTTACAAGTATTATATAAGAAACGTTGTTAAAATAATGGTAATAAGAACTAATACGGACGCGTTTTCAAAAGTCACCAATTAAATAAATGAAATGTTATAGCGTAAAAGTAAATAACCATCGATTTAACAAAGCTAACGAGTTTATATAAATGATGTTTTAAAAAAAAGACTTTACAAAATGTTATAGTACGGAATTATAAAATAACATTTTAATAAATTATAGTAATTCGTTAGCGCGATTTAACTAAACCTAGTTAATATTTTTTATAAAAGAATAGTTTCCGTTTATTACCGATTTATTGTAAAATCACACTTTAATATCTTTAAAAACAATTTAACTTTGTCGATATTATCTGTTTCTAAAATAATATAAACTTAAATGAAAATTTACTAAGTATAAGGATTTTTTAGAAATTTCGGCATGACCTTACCGTTTGTATGACGTTTCCATTTTTACAAAACTCAACGTTTTCCTATTTTCAATCAATCCGTGTTGCAAAGTACCCGCTTATTTCATTATATAAATTCTTAAACGAAAATCAAACAACATTTAAAAAGACAAATATAACAAACCAAACACACCCTCATGGGGTCGTCAACCCCAAAACCAAACGGTCCCTTATAAGCTGTTTTTAAACCAAACGCACCCTATTGGTGCTACAAATAGTGAGTAGGGGTGTGGTGTGTAATAACCAAAATTTCTTTTGCGTTTACATCATAAAAATTCTCTCATATTCTTTACGTGATAAATCATTATAAATCACCATTTTAGCTTCATTATTTTTAGCAAGTTTCTTTTTAAGATCGTCGTTTTGTTTATCAAAAGATACAATTTCAATCCGTTTTTAGTTTATGGGATTTTTGAAATAGAGGAAAATCACCATAGTAATATACATGGCCAAAGATCTAGATCTTTATGATTCACATAAGTTTCGAATCTATTTTTCCAATAAATAAATCCATCACTTTCAAATAGTGATGGTCTTTGCATAGATTGCCCTTCTAAATATTTTTCCAATTCCATAGATCGATTCAAGTTTTAAAATACAGTTTATTTTAAAAATCTTGTTTGACGTGGCCTCTAATACCAATTGTGAAAAACTAAAAGGGAGGTTGAGTAGTTTACCGCTTTTTAATTAAAAGTTATGTTTGTTTATAAAAACTTAGATTCGATTTTATGTGAATTCACAATTACGCAAATGAAATAATACAAAGTAATAAATATAGAATTAGCAAGAAATATAAAACAAAGATAAGAGTTAGAAAGATCAAACCACAACACAAGGATTTATAATAGTTCGTTAACAAAGCACTTCTTCACCCACCTCCACTCCCCGAGCATCAAACTCGAGAGTACTCTTCACTATGTCAACAAACTCCTTTTAGGTAGAGAAAACCGTACAACATACTTGAAGCTCTACACCATTTTTTCGACACTAACTAACTGTCGAAGTTCAAATCCTAGACTGAACCCAATTCATCACAACTAACAACAAAGTACTACTCACAACAAATCACTTTACTTGGCTATCACTTCACAACTTCGATTGATACTTCACAACTATCTCTTGTGCTCACAACTCACTTCAATCATACACCAAGACGACTACTTAACGATTACACCAACCTAACACTACTCACAAAGATCACCCCGATCTAACTATACTTACAATGATCATCACAATTTAACTATTATACACAACTACAATACACACCTTCACAATATACACAAATGATTTACAAGATGTAACACAACTACACAACTATACCAACTATACTATAACACTTCTTGACTTGATGATAAGAAGTATTCTTCTCTTGCACTTGAGGATATAAGCTTGGATCACTTGGAAACAAAGCTTTATGATTAAATGATCAAAGGAATGAAATGAGAGTATAAACTGATTTAGAACAGAAAGAAAGTATGTGCAAAAGGTGAGAAAATCAGTAGGGAATAGTCCAGTATTTATAGGCAAACTGGTCTGACAATTTGTCTGGGCGGTCCCCTTAAATACGGTGCCGGTCCCCTTAATAATTAAGGGTACCGCCCTTATAATTAAGGGGCCGCCCAGCCTCAGACGCTCCCTTTTTTGTCTTTTCTGAGGGAGGTGTTTTCTGGAATATTTCTAGCCGTTTTTAGGTAGAAAATTTGAATTCAAAATATTTATTTGAATAAAACATTTTTAAAAATGTTTTGTAAAAGATATAAAAATGTATGCTAATTTTTTTATAAAAAATGTGAGTTTGAATAAAAATTCATTTGATCATGAAATGCATTAAGCATATGTTTATTCATACCTTTAAGTGATTAAATTTTCTATAGCTTGTTTGTGTTTAATTTTACATTTGATGTTTTTACATTTTGTGATTATCAAAACGTAGAGAGGTTGAAAAATATTAATAACGTTTTTAGGCATTATTTCTATCAACACACTTGTCACCATCCTAACAATTTTTAGACTTTTTATTCTAATACCACTTTTTATAGGATCCTAAACCATTTTGACCATTAGGAATTGTGGCATGCCAACACCCATTTTTCAGATCCGTCTCGTGGGTTTCGGTGGCCCCATGCTATTACCATAAAGAGACACTTAAACACACACAAAATACATATGTACGAGTGGTGCATCAATTAATAAAGCTCGAGTCTCATATTGTGTATACATATAATAGAAGTGTATGAAATTTTGTGGCCCTCATCAAGTTGTGGCCCTGTGCAATCGCAACACCTGCACTCCCCTAAAGACGATCCTGCCATTTTTGATGCCACTTCAGCGTTACCTCGACATCTTAACAACCCTTTCAAAGTTGGTAGCAAAATTTAACGTTGCATCTCACACACCAAAATACTCCCTCACTCATAACAACCCTTTCACATGTCATTTGGATCCCATCATACCTAATTAAAAACACTAAGGGTGCGTTTGGTTCACAATATGTTTTGAAAGGAATTGTAATCTGTCAAGAGAATTGTAATTTGAATGAATTGTAATTTAAAGAGTTGGAATGTGTTAGAATTATAATGTGTTGAAATTGTAATTGATATATTGTGTCATTGTGTTTGGTTGAGCCTCAACGTAATGTAATTCAAAAAAAATTAAAAAAACTTAATAATAATATTAATAATAATAATAAATAATAAACAATAATAATAATAATAAATAGTAATAATAATAATAATAATAAATATAAAAATAATATCAATATTATTAATAACTAAATAATAATAAAATAATAAGAATAATAAAAATAGTAATCTATAAATAATAATATTAATAATACTGAATAAATAATAATAAAAATAATCTATAAATAATATGAAATAATAATAAATAGTAATAATAAAAATAAATAATATAAATATATAATACAAATAATATAAATATAATATAAATAATATAAGTAATAAATAATAATAATAATAATAATAATATAAATACATAATATAAAATATATAATATAATTAATATATAATAAATAAATAATATATATTAATTATTATTATATTATATAAAATATATATAATAATATTAATAATGATTAGAATAAAGAAAAATAATAAAAAATAATCTAAAAATAACACTAAATAATTAATAATATAATAATAATAAATAATAATACATAGTAAATAATAATAATAAATAATATAGAATAAATATAATAAATATAAGAAAATATAATATAAATAAAATAAATAATAATAAAATAATAAATAAGAAATAAATAATATTAATATAAATATAATAATATATGAATATAATACTATATTAATGATAATTAATAAAGAATAAATAAAGAAATAATATATTAATATTATTATATTAAATATATAATAATAATATTAATAATACTAAATAAATAATAATAAACATAATATATAAATAACACTAAATAAATAATAATAATAATAATAATAATAATAATAACAATAATAATAATAAAATAATAATAATAATAATAATAATATAATAATAATAATAATAATAATAATAATAATAATAAATAGTTAAAATAATAAAAAATAATATTAATATAATATAAATAAATAATACAAATAATATAAATATATAATAAAAATAATATAAAATATAAAATATAATTAATATATAATTTAAATAATATAAATAATAATAAATAGTAATAATAATAATAATAAATAAACTAAATATAATATAAAATATATAATATAATTAATATATAATTAATAAATAATATATATCAAGGTTGCAAAAATCGCTAGGCGCTAGTTAGGCGCCCGGGTACCGCCTAGCGATTAATCAGTTAGGCGGGGATTAATCGGGGATTAATCGGATTGGACTTTATATATATATAATTATAATATTTTGAGAATATATGTCTGGTTTAGCCGATATTTGTCCGATTTGTAGATTTATCCCCTATTTGGCCGATTTCTATCCGTAATCGAGTTGCTGATTTAGCCATTTTTTGTCCGATTTGCCGAATTTTGTCCGATTTAGCCGATTTATGCCTGATTTGGCCAATTTTTATCCGATTAATCGGTATGCTGACTGATTTTTTACCAAACCGATTAGTGAAAATCAAGGCGGTTAATCCCCGCCTAGCGCCCAAGCGCCGATTAATCGGCCGTCTAGACTGATTTTTGCAACACTGATATATATTAATTATTATTATATTATATAAAATATATAATAATAAAGATAATAATATATAATATATAATATAAATATATAATATAATTAATATATAATATAATATAAAATAATAATATTTATTATTATTATTATTTTCATATTTATATAATAATAATAATAATATAATAATAATAATAAATACTGATGATTTAAAGTATAAGATACTGAATTACGACGTAATTCAATACTTTCCTTCCAACTTCCTATGTAATCTGAATTCCCTCCCTTGATGTAATTGTAATGACTGAATTACAATTACAACGCAAACCAAAAAACATACATAATGTAATCTGAATTACAATTCCCTTCATTCTGCGAACCAAATAGCATACATAATGTAATTAGATTACAATTACATCCAATTACATTAAATTACGGCGAACCAAACAGGGCCTAACACACAAAAACCTATATAGAAAAAGGAAAATGATTTGCACACTCTATTTTTTAATTTGGAACACTCAATCATGTCCATTAAACTGTTGTACTATGTATTTATAATATTTTAACATGTTGTACATAGGAATGTCTAAATCAAAGCATAATGTGTAGAAATCACCACTCTTAAAAAAAAGAAAAAGAAAATTGGCTTACGCCAGTTTTTTGACGTGAGATTTGATGCATGAGGGGTGCGGTGTGGTAACACAACTTTGGCGGCGTCAAACAGCCATCCACATTGGATTTTGCGTTAGAACATTGATGACGTATAATACGTATAACAGGCCTCCGGGCCTAGATTACATAAATTATACATGGGCCCAAGCCCACCAAGGCAATCGCAAAGCACAATAGGCCAAAGCTAAGCCCAGTCCCGTACTGGCACGGCCTGAAGAAATAAGACGGACGTGATAAGCCTTCCGCAGATCAAGCAACATCCGCGGAAGGGGACCCACGTCCGTAAAACACGATTACTGCGGATCCTTATCCGATAAAGGGTCCCACTTCGGCCCACTAACAGAAATAAGCGAAATATTAAGAAAACCTAATATTTGGCTCACCTATAAAAAGGGGTACTCTGACACCCCACAAGGTATGATTTTTTGACCACATTCTATACACATACATATTCTTACATTCTCTAAGAAACCATGAAGACTTATTCTTAAGCCGGAGTCTAATCGTGAGGTCCGTCCCCAAGATAAGGCTAACGGTTTATCTTTATTTGTGCAGGAAATCATCATCATCACTTGATTTAGTACAAGACCACATCCATTGGCCTAGCCTAATAACCTCTTAGATCCATTTTGTTAACTCATAACATTTTTTGTACTAACAAGTTGGCGCCATCCGTGGGACCACGAATACAACCGTGTTTCTTAAAAATACTCACCATGAGCACCAACGGGCAAACTCTCCTTAGCCAGCCCACGTCCGTCGTGAGGAATACGCTAGGGAAAGAGCCAGTTCCGCAAGATCCAGGCATGCCTATTTCCGATGAAGCCTTGCAGGAATACTGCGACAGGAACTATCATCAGATTTTACCAATCATAGCTAAAAAAGTGCACCAGGAGAAGGTGCAACAGGAAAAGCTTAAGGCAGTAAAAGCTCGTCTTAACTTCGAGGAGACTTCAAACCACTCCGAGTCAGGAACACCCACCGGAAGAAGGGGTTTGAAGGAAAGGCTCGGACCAAGGCATGTCCGCAGCAGATCCGGAAGCCCCAAGCCAAGACGTGGCCGCTCCGAGTCACCTAAGAAAAAGGGTTCGGAAAGAAAAACAGTGTTCAAAAGGTTGGAAAAAGGTGTATTTCATAGGCTCGGAGACAAAGAAAAGAGTGTGTCTGTATACTCAGGCGACTCAAGGCGTCAGTCGTATCACAGTAGCCACAAGGATACTGAAAGCTTCCATTAAAGTTCCCGATCAAGAACAATGGAGCCTGCCTCTGAGAGACGTTATAACGAAAGGGCACCCTCGAGAAGAGCAGAGGAGTTGTTAGAAAGCGAAGGTAGCGCCGGAGGTC
>BQNB010212656.1:0-10116 GCA_026074375.1 Tanacetum coccineum
TAAGGTTATTAATGCACCTTATTATTGCAATGAAGCATTAACTAGTCCATAGCAAACGGCTCATGGTAAAGATATATCAAATTAGTTTATGACTGGTAGTTTGCCAAAAACTACAAATCCAACCTAGTTGGATGTTGCTGAAAAGACTTGGAGCTATGGTACAAGATGATAAGATGCTGCTAAAGACTTAAAGATAAAGTATGATCTGATTTCTAAAGAAAAACAATTAGATCATCATCAAAGAAAAGATTAATGAAGTTTTGAATGCAATCCTCAAGAGCTTAAATTGAAGAAAACTAAAGAAACTTGAAGTTAACAGGTAAAGTTTAAGTTTAGGGGAGGATTGTTAGGAATTTTGTATAGTAGAGTTAATTATGTTAGTATTATAGTTAGTTCTGCTAGTACACTTGTTAGTACTGGTAGAAGAGTTAACAAAATTAATACTGGTAGTATATTATAGTTAATACTGGTAGTGTATTAGTTAATTCTGGTAGAGCAGAATTATAGTTAGAGTTAGAGATATGCATGAGATATATTAGGAAAAGATATGCATGATCTTTATATGTATTTTGTAAAGCCCATTAGGGTTTCCTTGATGTATAAAAGGAACTCATACGGCATAGTTAGAAATATCGATAAAGTAATAGTTGTTAGGCAAAACGTATAGTTGTTTTGTGATTTATTTAATATTGTAAATGTTTTGTGAAAGGCTCTTGTGTTACTATTTCATTGATCTTATTGTTCTTCAAGGTGTATAAAGATTAATTTCGCATAATCTTTATATATACATTACAAGGTTTCTTGTTCTAGTTGTTTTAGATTTAACTAAGATAACTAAAGCTTTTTAACAAGCTAGACAAGATCTAAAGGGGATCAACATTAGTCACTGAAACCTCGTTGGTGTCCAATACAATGTCTACACAAGTCTTCATAAGCTCTTTAGCATAAGCTCCTAGGTTAGTGCCTATATTTTAAAAGAGAGGAAGTAATAAAAAAGCATAGCTAACGATTATTACTCTTACCTTCTCCTTCATAATCTATCTGAGCTAGTAGTTTGTATACTTAATCTTATTACTATTTACTAAAATCACAATGTAAAATCAATAAACAAATAAAACTAAACAAAGAATTAAGATAATTGACACATATACATGCATTCAGATTAAATAGCAAAAGCCACAATCAACCAAGTAATTGAAGAAGAAGCTACTTACAAAGAATCTGAATGTTATTACTATTAGTAGGTTCAACTATAAGAGAGCCAAAAATCCCAGCCAATCCGTATACGCCCACATAATGATCCGCTGTAAAAGAATAATGAGCAAAGAAAAAAGAAAGAAAGCTAGTTTTGAAAATTAGGTTAACCTGTGCCAGTGTAATGTTACAAATGATGGTTGTATTTGCATTCCCACCCAATGTAGATTTTAATAGGTGTTTTAGGGTTAATGAATAAATCGGTATTGTTTTATGGTTAATGAATAAAATTAAGGTTTTAGTTAATGAGTTATTAAAGGTAAAACATAATGGAATTAGGTAGTGTCTATTTGAGTATATCAATTTGGTTTTACAAAGGAATATCACAACTTCTGGCTTAGTCTAGTGGTTAAGTTTCTTGCCTTTGTATCAAACAACCCATGTTCGAATCTTGCCATGGGAAAAATTTTAGAAAATTTATAGGCCAAATTTTAGCTAAAAATTTCTAAAATAATAATATGTAGAGATATATTATGAAAAAAAAACCAAGAATTTTACCAAAAAAATAAAAATAAATAAATCTTGATGACGTGACTTGCGTGATGACATAGCTTTATGACGTGGAATAAAAGGGTCAAATGTCTCCTGTTATATATATAATAGATATGTATGTATTTATATACACATTTATATATGACTGTTATATTACTATATATATATACATATATATGTTAACATATATATTTATATATATTTATATATATAATATAATTATATTATATTATTATATAGATACTTATATTATATATATTGTATGTATTTATATACACATATATATACTATATGTATACATAATATAATATATATATATATATATATAGTATATATATATATATATTTTATATTTATATATAATATTTATTTATATAAATTATTTCTTACCGGAACTTTTTACTTTCTTATTTATTTTGTATATATTTATATTATATATATATATATATATATAGTACATATATATATATATAATAGATCATACATATATTATATTATATACATACATTACCATACATACTATATATATATGAGGTATATTATCGTGATTTCATATAAAGGGACTCACATATACCTGGAGGTTCTTTAAAGATATAACAATAATTGGGTTATTTTATTTTTATTTATATTCATTGTAATAAAACTTGAGGTTATATAATGAATATTTATAAATTATAAATTAAGGTAAACATAATTCTTTTAATTCTCTTGATGAGATAATAATGATCTTGAGGATCTTAAAACGATGTAGAAATGTTCTCTCTCGTATAAAACAATAAACATTAATGTTATTTTCATATACACATATATCTATATACATATCTATCTCTTATATATACTATACAATATATATAATATACATATATATTATACAAATATATATATATATATACTATATATTATATATATATATTTTATTATTTATATATATTACACATAAGTATATAATATAGTATAAGTATACAATATAGTTATATATATTAATATATATAATTATATTAGATATCATATATATATATATATATATCTATATATATATATATGTATATATATATGTATGTGTATATATATATATATATATATATATATTATCATACTATTATATATATATACACCATACACTATATTTTACATATATATATATAATATATATTTATATATATATAATATAGATATTTATATATTATACATATATATATTATAATATATTTATACAATATATATCATATATATATACTATTACACATACATTTATATATTTCATATAGTATATATCATATATATTATATTATTATATATTTTATATTATATAATATCTATATGAGGTATATATCGTGATTCATCATAAGGAATCACAAAACATAATTGCGGGTTCTTTAAAAGATTTAACAATAACTTGAGGTTATTTTATTTTTAATTATATTCATTGTAATAAAACTTGAGGTTGTATAATAAATAAATATAATTATAACATGAGGTAAACATAATTCTTTTATTCTCTTGATGAGATCATAATAGATCTTGAGAATCTTAAAACGAAGCAGAAAAAAATGTATAAACAATAACATTAATGTTATTTTATCTAACATAGCATGTGGCTATGTTAATACAAATAATGTCTAAAAATGTTATTTATATTTTTCTACCTCTCAATGTTTTAATAATGAAAAAATGTGAAAACGTTTAGGATAAAATCAAACGTTTATAAATTACTAATCGTAAAATTCCATTTATAAGATTAATCACTTAAGGTATGGATAAACAAATCATTAAACATGATTAGTGATCAAGAAAATAAATATTCTTTCATAAACCTTACATTTTACAAAAGTGTTTTTATAAAAATATAAAAATAAAATATTTATTCATTAAAAGAAATGTTTTATTAAAACATAAAATTTAAAATTTAAATTTTCTCCCCAAAATAAAAGGTTCCATAACAGATACAACATTTACCAAAAAAGGACAAAAAAAGAGCGAAGTCTAGTGGCGGCCCCCTTATAGGCTTGGTGGCCCCCTTATATAAAAGGGACCGCCAGGACCGCCACCAGCAATGGTCAAATTTTTTGTCCTTATAAATACTGGGCCACCCCATCTAAAAAACACAACCTCTTGCCACGAATTTTTTTAGATCTATTTTTCTCTCTTCCTTCTTTCTTTCTAAAACACATATCTTGATCACTAACATACCTTGATCTTGTTTCAAGTGATTAATTCTTGCTTCATCCCTTTTTCCTCTAATCAAGTACAAGAGAAGAACAATCGTATTCTTCTACATACGATTTGTTATCAAGTGATCTTTCTCTTCTCTTAAGATCAACATATAATTGCATTACATTACTTAGTGTTGGTATGTGTATAATTGGATTGTGTGTAGATCCGACCTAGTGTAAATTATGTATTGGTTGTGTTTGGATTATGTGTCAATCCAAGGGTATATATATCTTGTAAGTGTGTAAAGACATAGTGAAGTCATAGATTGGATCTAGCTAAGATTAGGACTCGACATCTAGCTTAGTGTCGGAAAAGGATGTAAGTGACGTGTAAACGGTTTTCTTCGCTTAAAGGGAGCTTGTTGACATAGTGAAATCTCGAGTGGAGTACTCCGCGCGCAGCTCGCGGCGAGTAGGAACGAAGAGGTGCTTGTTGCGAAACCACGCTAAAATTTCATGTGTCTTGGTTTGAGGTTTTTTCTTTATCTCTTTATTATGTTTGTTTACTTTGTTCATTTACATTAGTGATAATTTAGTTGTGAAATTTATATTGTTGATTGATTGACATATAACTCGAATCAAACATTTTTATGAAAGCTGTTTAAAAACACTAATTATCCGGTAGACTATTTGCTTTCTAGTTTCCTACAATCGGTATCAGGAGCAAGGTCACTCAAGATTTTTAAAATATATTATATTTTAAAGCTTGGATCGATCTATGGATTCTGACAAATATCTAGAAGGGCAATCCATGCAAAGACAACCTGTAGGATCCCTAGATCATTTAATGGTTGATAACATGATCAAGAAGACAAAAGATTAAACAATGAAGAACTTTTAATTGAGAGAAAATAGAGTGGCTACAAACCCTAATAATGAAAAGTAAAATAATGAAGTAGCTAACCTAAAAATGACAAAGGAGATGGCATTATATAGCCACTCTTGAGACCTAAAGTGGCCGGCCCCTATGGGCTTTGTTTGGGCCATTTTGGGCTTTTTCACTACTTGCCCATTTACACTAATTTACATAGACTTTTGAGCTAGTAAACGTTAACAAAGTTTCGTCTACTTTCGAGTGACCGAAACTTCTTTGTTAGACGGATTTTCGTATCTCTAACAATCTCCCCCTAAGTGAGGTCGCTCGAGATGTCGTTCATAGGTTTCTCTTGCTTGTCACTTCAGCTCGTTGTTGTTGGGGTACTTCACTTGATGTGCTTTGGTAATTCAATCTTTAACAGCTTGATCATGATCTTTAGAACTTAATGTGATGACTTGATCTTGATCTTTGACTTGTTAAGCTTGACTTCTTGAATTACTTTGTGATCTTCTTTCACTTTGAATTTGCCATACGCTGATCTTTACGTCTCACATGCTCATACCTGTTGGAATCTTTGATGATGTATCTTCTTCTAATCTTCATAACTTTTAGCATTTGAAGAAGACATTGATTTTCAAAGATGCAGAAGCTTTGTATGAAAGCTTTTTTGATTTCTTCAGATATTTGAGTATGAATATGAGCATGTGTGTTGCATTGGATATTTGAGTCGCCTTTGAGTATGATAGAATATTTAGTCATCAACAAAAAAACATTTAGTTACTCTAAAATCCACTTAATGTGTTCTAGAAAATCATTTTGTTAACACACAAAGGGTTTTATATTTTGAAAGGACCGAGTATACAGGACACTTAATCTTTTTTGGTTATAGAGAACCTCTAATCCAATAAGGATCGATGATTACAGTACAAGTACTGCACCTGTGAATCAGATAAATTCTTTAACAGAACTTTCTTGACAGGTTTTCTAGCTATGCTGTTCTCTAGACTAGATATCCGAAGACTTACACACTAATAGTATTGCTACTACTAGAATGGTATAGAGTGAATCAGTTGGATAAAATCTGACTAATTAATCCGAATATGGCTTTGTCATTCGGTTAAGTTCAGTTGCAAGAACTTCCGGTTACCCGTTTAAATAGTACGAATAATATACTTGTGATCAGATAGTTTTTGAAACAAAAACTTCTTGACAAGATTTCTGGCACGTGACAAGCTAGTTCCTCTAATACCAAAGTATCAGATTCCCTATTGTTCGTCGTTCTCACTATCGGAACATCTCAAAGCAGACAGCACGATATGAGTGAGTCAGTACAGTGGTAAAGTAGTTAAAACTTATCTGCTGACTATACCGTATAATTCCATTATTCAGCGTTTTACTTCTTAATACAATTAAGTACCGTAGAAGGCTTATAACAAAAATGTGATTTGAAAAAACATTTGATGTGCTTATAAAATTTGTTTGGGGCACTAACAAAAGTTTAAGTCAGAATGCTCTGACGATGTTTTGAAATATATCTCGAGAGATATAAAGTGCCTCGAGAAATCCAAACTTGTACAAGTACTTGTATGGAAATCCACTTCACTAGTGGGCGCAGTCCGAAGACCAGGCATGAGTATTCATACGAATACCCTAGTGGCACAACATCTCTTTCCTTAGCATTCCTTATGATCACTTTTCCAAACATGAAACAAGATATTCTTTTTCATTTATCAAGATACGTGTATAAGACACAAACTTTTGGTATCTTGACATTTTTGATAATATTAACACTTATGCTCCCCCTACACATGTGCGTCGATAATCAAAAGATGTTTAGCACATGCATGGATAGGACTTAGCATTTTAGAATCAATCGAATCATTTAATTATCCATTTATCATTTTAAGTTACATTTTCTCCCCCGATCAAAAGTATGAAACTTATGAATGGTTTTGATCTAGAATGGACTTAAAATGTATCAATCTCCCCCTCAAATTGTGAGGTGAGTCATTTGAGCTCATTTATTTAAGTGAGTAATTGAAATAAGACCTTAATTATACCAAGACAGTAATGATACTGCAATCTGTCTGAACTTGTAAGCAGTTGGTCGTTTCAATCTTTCAGCAATAGAATCAGCAACAGTACGTCCTTTGACCTGCAAAAACTATTAGAAATACTGATTCTCCCCCTCAAACAATGACCCATGTCAATGTTTGATTTGGTTTACCCGAACGTATTTGATTAAAACAAGTTTTTTTATGAGAAAATGGTTCGGGGCTTAGAAAACTTCTTGTCTGTGAAGAAATAATGCACTGAAACGTACACTGAATCTCTGGGTTAAGTCCGAGTTACAGTCTGAATTAATTGTAAGTCATTGCTACACTAATAATTTTTTTTTAAATTTACACAATTATACAATGTGAAACACTTGGTTACTCGGAGACTGACTCATCCTGAAGTTCTTTCAAAGTCTTTGGTGACATCTATTTAACTCCAAGCAGTGTGAGTAGTGTTGCGAAGCACTCTCTCGGTAATGCCTTTGTAAATATGTCAGCCAGTTGGTATTTTGTTTCCACGAAATATAACTCAACAACTTTCCTTTCAACCTGCTCTTTAATGAAGTGGTGATGAATATCAATGTGCTTGGAACGCGAGTGTTGAACACTATTACAACATATAGCAATAGCACTTTGATTGTCACAATACATCGGAATTTTGTCAAACACAAATCCATAGTCTCGTAGTTGAGAAAGCATCTAGAGGATTTGAGCACAGCATCCTGATAGGGCAATACTTTTAGCTTTTTTGGATGACCAGCTAACAAGCCGATGTCCAAGAAATTGAGCTGAACCAGAAGTACTTCTCCTTGTGTCATGACACCCTGCATAATCAGCATCTGCAAAAGCTTTTAGTGTAAATCTGATCTCCTTCGGATACCACAGACCCATGTTAATGGTTCCTTTTAGATATCAAAAGATCCGCTTTATAGCAGTAAGTTGCATTTCAGTAAGCTTAGCCTGGTACCGTGCAAACATACAAACAACAAAGACTTTTCAGGTCTAGAAGCACTAAGATACATAAGGGAGCCAACCATACCACAAAATCATGTTGGATCAATTAGCTTTCCTCCCTTATCTTCTTCAAGGTCGGGACGCTCCGCCATTGGAGTATCAATGGGTGTGCATGTGTCAAAACCAAACTTCATCAAGATTTCCTGAGCATATTTGGATTGGTTGATAAAGATGCCTCTGGGATTTTGAGAAACTTGTAATCCTAAAAAGAATGACATTTGTCCCATCATCGACAATTTGAAAGTTGATTTCATCTTAAATCAAATAATTTGCATCTTTGGGGATTGTATAAAAAAAAAAAGAGGCAAAGTGATATCAACTACATAATGGTGTAACCAGTATAAAATGTTTGCCATGCTTTTCTAGTGAAAGAGTGAAGGAACGACCACGCCTTTTAGTAATCCGGGAAAGTTGATCAAAAACATCGACAACTTGTCATACCAACGCATGGTTGGAGCTTGTTTAGACCATAAAGAGCTTATCTTCAAACTGAAACACATGCATGTGGATGATCTGGATTTACAAATCCTTCAGGTGACAAACAAAGACAACTTCATTCAGATCTGCCATGTGAGGAAGGCGGTTTTAACTCTAACTGGTATAGACCCATGTTCTGACTGACCTTCAGGTTGACTAACATAGACAACTTCATTCAGTTCGCCGTTGAGGAAGGCGGTTTTCACGTCCATCTAGAAGATGACCATGTTCTAACTTGCTGCATGCGCAATGAAGAGTCTTATGGCTTCGAGTCGTGCAACCAGTGCAAAGGATTCTTTGAAATTAATACCAGCTTCTTGACGATAACCTTTCGCCACTAACCGAGCCTTGTTCTTCAAAACTTCTCCATATTCATTCAACTTGATTTTGAAAATCCATTTGAGCGGGATGATGTGAATATTCTCTGGACATGGTACAAGTACCCAATCAACCAGGAGTTAATAATTCATTAAAGAAACACCACATCGCGTCGGTTTCTAGCTGTTTCCTGGTAAAGACAGGTCGGTCTTTATCCCTAATAATGTTTTCAAGCGAATGAGCTTGAGTCCACTTTTTCACGTGAGGTAATTGGTTGTTAGGAGTAACATTGATATTGACAGTGTTGGAAGAAGATGCCTCTGAATCAGTTTTAGGAGCAGTATAGGTGTCAAACACATTACTGTCAACATGATCAAACAGTGTTTCTGTATCAGAATCGCTAGTGTCTGGAAGAGGTATTTAATGAGGTATGAGGCTTTCAGTAACTGCAGGAGCGCCTTCTATGATATCTATTGAGGAAGGTGAACCTATGGCATTCTCGGGTGCCTGAGCAGCTTAAGTATTTATCAGAGGTATCGGAACAACCAGAGGTGGAATGACCTCATCATCATCAAACCATTGAAATAAATAGTCTACCTGTTTCTTTATAGGAGGGACACTAGGTGGTTCTGGGTCTTTTACTAGTTCAGAATGGCTGCGTCCTGACTGTAAAGTAGTAAGTTCGAGTTCTGTACTATTTGGCACAGAAGTCATCTGTTGAGGTGCGAGGCCTGAACTGGTTTGAATAGACGTCAATCCTTCGGTAAGTTCATCGAAGGTAACATGAATGGTTTCTTGAATTTTGCGCGTTCGTTTGTTATAGATTCGGTACGCCTTCTTGGTGGGTGCATAGCCAACAAATATACCTATGTCTGCTTTCACCTTGAGTTTACCAATGTCATCGTAGTCATTGGTAGGATAGCACAGGGATCCAAATACTCGAAAGTACTGTAAATTAGGTTTCTTTCCCTTCAGCAGTTCATAATAGGTCTTTCCATGAAGCGTATGTAAAAGAGATCGATTAAGTGTATAACACACAGTGGCTACAGCTTCAGCCCATAGGAACAGTGGAGCTTTTGCAAAGATAAGCATAGTACGAGCAGCTTCCATAAGAGTTCGGTTCTGTCTTTCGACAACGGCGTTCTGTTGTGGAGACTGAGGTACGCTCGTTTCATGAGAAATACCAACACTCTCAAACCATCCGTCGAGTGTCTTATTCACAAACTCCGTTCCATTATCTGTTCGGACGAAGCGAACAGTTGCATTAAGGGCTCGTTGAGTCTTCACAATAAACTTCTCAATCACTTGAGGAGTTTCATCCTTTGTTCGAAGAAATCTTACCCATCCAAATATGCTCAGGAAATCTTGAAAAAGTTTGGTTTTGACTCCTGCACACCCATTGACACTCCAATGGCGGAGCGTCCCAACCTTGATGAAGATAAGGGAGGAAAGCTAATTGATCCTACACGATTTC
>BQNB010212660.1:0-10116 GCA_026074375.1 Tanacetum coccineum
ATTTTACAAAATTAATAAAAAACCGTGAATGAATAATTGATTGTTGTTGAGGTTTGTTTCTTGTATGATTAATGCAGTTTAAGTCCTTCTCGATGGTTTTGGTTTTGGTTTGTTTAGAATTCGGCGCAGTTGGATTATAAAAAAAATTACCTTATTACCAAAATCTAAATTTGGTGTAAAAATAAGCTAAAAAGGCTATAGAAAAAATTATATTTTACTTAATTTTTCCCGCCAAAAAGTGTCGCTAAAAAGGTGTCGATCGAAAAAAAAGTTACGCTATTACCAAAATTTGAATTTGATGTAAAAATAAGTTATAAAGGCTATATAAAAAATTATATATTACTCAACTTTTTCGGTAAAAAAAGTGTCGCTAAAAAAAGTGTCGTCTGGATACTCTATTTTTTTTTAATCAAACCGCTGCTAGTGTAAGCAAACCGTCGTGTAATAGAATAATCAAACCGCTGCTAGTGTAAGCAAACCGTCGTGTAATAGAATAATCAAACCGCTGCTTCTTTTGACAACTCGCTGCCCTAATAAAAGACTCAAACCGCTGTTTGGTAACTCGCCGTTTAGCAACTCGCCGTTTAGCAACTCGCCGTTTAGCAACTCGCTGTTTAGCAACTCGCCGCCTGCATTAAAATAAGCAAACCGCTGCTAAACCTATTGACAACTCGCCTTGTACCTGCTTAACTCGCCGCCTAAATGAGTAACTCGTCGTCTGATACTTTCCTTAAAAAGAGGATTTTGTCCCTTTTTTGTTAAACCGCCACGAAGAATGCAAGGGACGAATTTTGCAAATATTCACCCAATGAACTTTCTAGCCACGAATTGAGTTAGAAACAGAAATACTTTGTGAGTACATCAATTTAAGCACACCTTAACTCGTATTACCTGTAAATCGACCAATATTGGAGCAACTCTCCAGTAAGGAACACTAAGCTTTTTAAAAGCTTATAATTCCAAACTTATAAGCTTGTATTACACACAAAATTTGTAACAATCTAACCTTTGATGTGTAAACAAATAAGAGTAAGATTACCCAACAAATAAGCCAAATCAAAGTGCGCCGTGGGCTTTTTTTCTTCAAAACGGACCCCGAATTTGACTATTTTAACCAACAAGAATCCACACGACTAAACACGTTTTGGTGAATATTGCGAAACATGGATTCTTGGTATTTTGTTGGAAAATGGTAAAATAGTGGAAAATTGTTTTAACTTAATGTAGGATCCCGTAATCACTTCATAACATATAACATACACAAATCGAACTAGAAATGAGAAAGAGAGGTGAGTTGTTCTAGAGAGAGAAAGAAGAGAGAGAGAAAGAAGAGAGAATTTTGAAAAGGAAAATATTATTTAGAAATGAACAACTAGCTTTTTCTAAATAAGAAAAAGCTTATATACCCCGTCATGTTAAAGGTACGCGCAGGATATTTAACTAGGACCCAGGCTCGGGTTTTGCTTGGGATTAAACCCGAAACATATACAATATTAGATTCACTATCGAGCTCGATTCCCGATAATATCCTATTACAACGTTAACTAATTAGAGACCGAAGCTCCATCGTAGAGTGACCGAGCTTCCTTATTCGACTCAATAAATTGAGGCTAACAATCTCCCCCGAAGTGAGGTCTTGAACACGGGAACGAGCTTCCTTTATTGACTCAATAAAATTGAGGCTAACAATCTCCCCCGAAGTGAGGTCTTGAGGCTAACACATACTAAATAAATATGTATTACCTCACAAGTTTCAATACATAAATCAGTAATTAAATAAGTCCATTTACTAATTAAAAAAGTTTTATAAGAGCATCCACTATAGTAAACATTTCTAAAGGTTTATAATTGTGTTTTGACATTAATTCTTAAACTTTTTAGTTTTATAAACCTACCTCCACTATGTATAAACTTTTTCAAGTTTTATAAACATCTAACATAATTCAAGTGCATTAAATTATGAAAAAGTTTATATTTTAGACATTTTCATGCCACACAAGCTTAAAATAAATGTTCATTATAGATTACAAGTTTTTAAATCTCTTCATAATTTTATAAACCTTTTCATAAACCATCGGATTCCCAATTCACATTCTATTTTATTGAGTCAACCCTTAAAAAAAATAAACAAACAAATATTCAATCAACAAATTTAAAAACAAACAAATAAGTAGTACACCACAGACAAACGAATCACCATTTTTATGTCAAACAACAAGTCAACAACCACTCTACGAGTACTACTTTGTATCTTCCAATGATGACGTGTTATTCACGTCAGTTGGTGATTTTAGTGTTACTATGCTGTGTTAGCAGGTTATATGCTAATAATGGATGTTATAAGTCCATCATTAGCTTTGGTGACTCACTTGCTGATACTGGCAACTTAAAAGAACTTGCGAAAATTAGTAAGGTTAAGTTTCCGGTTTTTTTGCCGCCTTACGGTGAATCTTTCCTTGATCAACAAACTGGAAGATGTTCTAACGGTCGCCTTATCATCGATTTCTTAGGTAACTATCTGAGCAAGTTAATATTACTTCACTAAAAAATGTTTGATAACCAACCCTCACAAATATTGTTAAAAGCAAGGTTTTCAAGATTATGATCGTTTTCGTCTTTGCAAATTTTAGATCTTAAAATCAGATCTTAAGATCCTACTATAATAATATTTTCTTACGAGTTTTTGTTATACAAATCTACACATTACTATTATATATCATAAATACAAAGTTCTATGAATCTTTATGGTATTATATCAATGTGAAATGTTGTCCTAAATTATGATTATAGAATGTTTAAAGAAATTAACATGTTGTTGTTGTTTAAGTTCTATAAAACATAATCCATTAATTTGGAGTTTTTTATTTTGTGGTTCAAGAAAAGTAAGACTCGATCGGATTGATCATAAGATAGGAGAAGAGAAAAGAGAGGAAAGAGTTGAGTTTAATTCTTATTATGAGTGTATGTCCTTGACCAAAAACACAGTTCTATTGGACCAGGTGCATGTACGAAAATTTGGGATTTTTGACGACTATTAACACTACGAATCAAAATTCCACCGGGACCCCCTAGTTCCGTCACCGGCTAGACGCCAATTTTATGCTAATGGATCCTTTAGTTGTTATGTACAGAGTTATATTATGGGGTGTATTGATTTGATTTTAATGTTCTGTGATCTGTTATTTCGCTTTTGTAAAAATATTTATGATAAGGGCCTATGGTAGAGTGCTATCCGTGTGAGAGTTATGTCCCCCGAGAGGATGTAGGTTCAAGTCTGTGTTCAACACATGCATCATATTTTTTATGATAAGCTTCCGGTTCAACTTTATTGTTATGATCCTGGTACCTTGAGTTCTAGTAACTTACTATTATTATGGTAGTTTTTGGACCATATTTTACAATTCTTTGGATGATACGAGTACCTATTTTCTTCATAAATGACTTTGAGGTTTTTTTCTTGGTTTATGCAGCTGAGAGTCTGGAGTTGCCATTAGTACCACCATATGTGCACGACAGAGAGATTGACAATGCTCTGGCATTTGGACAAGGAGTAAACTATGCGGTGGCGGGTGCAACTGCATTGAACACTTCAGATCTTGCAACAAGAGGGATTCTAAATCTTATGACAAATGCATCTTTGGAAGTTCAATTGGAATGGTTTAAACGATCGTTGCCTTCTATTTGTGGCAACACATCAGGTAACCAAGTGTGTGCATTTGCTTCTTCAAGTATACCATTGCAGTTATACGGATAATGCAAGCTAGTGATTCAAAAGTCTTAATGAAATCTCACAAGTATTGATTGGTCATGATTGTTGGCAGATTGTAAAAACTTTATTGGACGTTCTTTGATCCTGGTGGGAGAGATCGGAGGAAATGATTACAATTACCCAATATTAGAAGGAAAGCCAGTTGATGAGCTCAATTCATTAGTTCCTCTTGTTATTGATCGCATCATCTCTGTAGTCAATGTAAGAAGCTACTCAAATCTTAGACAACACATTCTAATAGTATAGTGTAAAATTGCACAAATCATCATAAAAAGATGCTTAGTTTAGGACTGCGTATAATATTATATTAGCTGTAATTTCGTTATTTATTATTACAGGAGTTGATTGAGATGGGGGCTCAGACACTAGTTGTTCCAGGAAACTTTCCAGTTGGATGCTTATCGGCATATTTGACAATATGCGGTTCTGAGAAGGAAGAGTATGATCCAGAAACTGGTTGCCTTGTGCGGTTAAATGAGTTTGCTGAATATCACAATGAACTCCTGCAAACAAGACTAAATCAGATTCGAGAGCTTCATCCTAATGTCAACGTCATCTACGCTGACTACTACAATGCTGCCATTAAAATCTACCGCTCTCCTGATAAATTTGGTACATAACATGTTATTTTGTTATAATATAAATCACTATCACCAACTACTTTCTGGTCCGCAGAAAGGTCTGCATTTTGACCCATTTACCTATAAATGGATCAATATGGGCTATGTTTTTATCCTTAACGGGTTAAATGGGTCATGCTAATTTAAGTAGAAAGGGAACGGGTCAAATGGGTCCTAGTGGTCAAACGGGTTGGTCTTGAAATGTAAATTCTGGGTGAGTTTATATAATTTTTGTGTTTGTAATACACATATAGTTGAAAAAGTGTTTGGGACCTGTTTTGTTTTTTGATACAGCGTTCTCTACGATTCAAATATTTCACCGGTTATGTGGTGTACACTTAACACAATCACACCCCAAAACTACTAAAAAACAAATTTTATACAGATACGTATCTGATTCAACTATACTACCCCACCCACTACCACATCCGCCTCCCAATAGTTGGTCCGGGCCACCACGGAGTTATATGAACGCTAAGTATAGGGGGTGTTTGTGGTGTAGCCATTGAGGGGTGGGTGTTAGTTTTTTGCTGGAGAATGACTGGTGGGAGGGGGCTTGGGGTCAGGTACTGAGGTGTTAATGGGTTCTGCGTTGGTAGGCGCGGGGGGTGTGAGGGTGGTATGGGATGGGGTGTTTGGGGTGGGGTTTAGGGGCGGTGTATGGTGTGATAATATGTTTGCCGGGAGGCGCGTGGGCCAGAGGGGGGGGTTGATTTTCTTTTATGAGATTGGAGAAGTGGTTGTGGGGCCGTTTTGGGCTGTGGGCGGTGGTGGGTACGTGTCCATGTGGGTAGACGTTATGTGTGGGTAGTGGTATGGCCAGAGTGTGCAGGGTTGGGGTGGGTGCCTTTGGAGCGTCGATGGGAGAAGGGAGGGGCTTCACAATGACTTTTGGCTGAATGTCGGGGGGGGCGGTGTGTTCGGTTGGAGGGCCGGGGTGCGAGGCATCCCGGGATGGGGTTATTCGGAGGTAGTGGTGTGTGGATGGTATGGGGGGGTTCAGGCGGGGGGGAGGGAATTAGGACGCGTTTTGGGAGATCGGGGGGGGAGATGGGGGTTGTTTATGATAGAGGGCACGACATGTTCTTTGACTCTAATATTGTCATTTTATATCTGGGGGGGAGGGTTGGGGAGGGTTTCGAGGGGGCCGTTGCAAAAAATAATAATAAAGATTTTATATAAAAGGTCTTGGGGTGTTGGCTCTCCCGCATATAATACACATTATAGTTCTATAATAAGTTATAATTACGTTCTCCACCTTTTGGATCTTTTTCTTACTATAAGAAATAGTTTCTCTGTTCAAGTTTACAATTTTGTTGGCCTAGAAGTAAAAGGACTTTAGTTATCGACGTTTCACGCTCTTAGGCCAAACAAATATAAAAAGATGTCAAAATGTTTATTAGTATTGCAAATTCACGGGGAGAGATAATGGTCGGATTGGACTTTTATAATCTTAAAATGTGTGGACCCCCGACCCCGAAGGAATCCTTACCTCGAGAATGAGAGTTGTGAGTGACACAAGAAAGCGAAAAAATGAGAGACCCACTGATATATATAATAACGAAACGTGGGCTTTAGTAGCAATGCGCGCGGGTATTTATGTGATATTGGAGTTATTGAGTACTCGTGTTATATGTAGCGTGAATATTTAACTATAACTATTTATCTGAAACTCTAATGAAACTTATAAAGACTTATTCACTATAAGTGTGACCTGAATGAAAACCGAAACCGAATCCAGACCCCGAGAAAACACCCTGTAAAGAAAAGAAATGGAAACTCCGGGGAAAAGAACCGAAACTCCCTAGCCGAAAGACTATTGTTTTTTATCTTGGACTCCTAAACAACCAAACTGTTTTTTAGTGTGGATTTAATTTTAGCTCCGCAAAGATGAATGACACGAAGAAACAAAAAATATCGCTACGCTGTCCATATACACCAAATACGCCACTTTTACAACCATATTTGGGGGACTTTCTGTACCAGCTCACTAGATCTTGTAGCGAAAGATGGTTATAAGTTTAAAAAAATAGTTTTTGGATCTAACACATATTTTACTATTTCTTTGAGATTGTATGATTACGCAGTAAGAGATAGATAAAAGTAAGTAAGCATACCCCTATTTTTATGCATAAATGACTTACTTTGAGGTTTTTTTTCTTGAGTTATGCAGCTGGAGAGTCTGGAAGTTGAGGTTGCTACGCAATTTAGTACCACCTTATGTGCAAAACGTGTGTCAAAACGACCAGAGACAGAGGAGAGACAGTGATATTGACTAATGCTCTGGCATTTGGGTAACTAAGTCAAAGGAGAGTGTGTGTGTGGGCATTACGTAAATACATATTACTTGGGCGTTTGGTGCTAGTCGTACGCTCGTGGGGTGGGAATGGTGAGTCAAGTGGATCTTTGTTCAAACTATTTGAAAGAGGATGGCGAGGACGTTGTTTGTTTGTTTTGGCACTTTTTTTTGTTTTTTTGGTTAGCTTGTGCAACTGCGGGGGATGGTGTTATTTTGGGCGGGGGCAATGCACTTTTTTCATTGAACACGTAGTGAGACTCACTGAACCTGCAACATGAGGGATTCCTATATGCGTTTGGTCCAAAATGCATTACGGGACGGAAATGTGTTGTCCACTGTGGTTGGGGGGCGATGCGGTGTGTGTGAGGGAGGGGGGGTGGGGGCGGGGGAGGGTATGTTTAGTTGAGGGAGTGTTAACGGGGGTTGGTTGTGGGACGGTTAGAGGGATATGCTGGTGAAGGGGGGTTGGTTGGATGATATTCAAGGGGGGTGTAGATGTTGGCCTACGGGAATTGAGACGGGTGCGTACGCTGGGGGGTCGGGGGAGTATGAGATTTAAAGGACTGGTGGGAAGGCATACGGATAGAGGCGTGAGGTGGGGATGGGGCTTAGTGATCTAAACTCGCGAGTAATAGAGGGTTATGATTAATTAAACCGTGAGTACCAATTAAAAGCCCACATTCGCCCACATGCATGGGGGTACCCATATACTATGGTTATTATTCTAAATACCGAAGTCGGGTTAAAATATGTGCAATTTCTTCCTTTGCTATCAAAGTTATTGGGTCATATATCCTCCTTATCGTGACACTTTGCAGTTAGTTCGTCATCGTCAACAACTTAATAGTTTTATCTATCAACGGTTATCAACTATGAATATGCTACTTAATAGCAGTGTCGAGTGTTATTCAAAAAAAAGTCCTTTATGAAATCTCACACGTATTGTTTGGGTCTTTGTATTGTCCTTGTTGTTGGCAATAGATTGTAAACTTAAATAGATAGAAAAAAAAAAACAAATGTACTGTAAAAAACTTTTACATTTGGACGTCGTTCTTTGTGCATCTTGTTATGATAACTGGTGGGGAAGCATTTCGGGGGAAAAAGGAAAAAAAAAGGGGAAAGAACAAAAAAAAGGACCAAAAAAAATGGAGGGAAAAACATGATCAGCGGACAGAAGACAATCAACGACCCAAGCCAACTAGGGATCGGAGGAAAGGAAATCTTGAAAAATGGGAAATGGGGGAAAGAAAAGAAGTAGATATAAGAAAGGGAAAAATTAAAAAAATTCGGAGGAATTTTGTGAATTACTCAAATTACCCAAATTACAAATAATAATTAAAATAAGGAATTGATACCTTAAATTCAAAATGATGGAAAAACGGAGGAAAATAAAAACATAATACTATAATGCATTGATTCACCTAAGATACCATCCAATAACTAGTTAGAAGAGTAAAAGAAATAAAAAAGAGAAATACAAAAATAATCGCCAGTTTATGAAGGTTTGTTGAGCTCATTGATTGTTTAGATTACTACTCTCTTGTTTAATTCTGAATCGATATTCAGATAGCTTCTCGCCTAATTGCAGTACGTCAAGATCGAAGAAGCTCACTATACTCAAATTATTCTCTCTTTTTAAGGACACTCATTCTTAATTATTATAGTTGCTATTAAAATTGCACCATAAAACACAGAACATTACATGTGCACTATTTAAGATGCTTACTTGGGTCTTGGGTTTCCCTTGCGTTATTATAATATATAGTATCTATAGAACTGAATCATATGTGTTATTTATTTAGTATTAGACTGGCAGGTGGTAGTTGATATTGAGGGGTCGCTGGACTCCTCATTACATACATCTCTATGACTCAGGAGGGGCTGCTCAGACACTTTATAATAGGGACTCAGACACTACTCAGGACACTTGATCAGGGGCTCAGCTCAGAGGCGCTCACCTCTCAGCGTAATCTATAAAACCTCCAACCACGGGAGACTGTGGGCCTGAAAGGAGTGCTCGACTCAACCTCTGGCTATGAAGGCGCACTCAAACCATGGATTGTGGCTGCACGAATGGGGGGACTTATCCTCACTGCATGTCAGTGAGCGATCCCTTCCCCAAAGACTCGAGTTGGTTCCATGGAAATTACTTGCCTCGTTGGACATATGCTATGATCCGGCAATATTTGACATCAAATATAGCTCGGTTCTTGAGAGCGGAGATACGTCGACCAAGAGTTGATGATCCAGAAGAATAAAAGAAAAAGGTATATTAGAAAAACTGGTTGGGCTTTTTTCTTTCTCTAGCCTTGTTTGTGTGCGGTTTAACTTCTTATTATTTTATATTTTTTATCTTATAAATATAAATTTTATTTCGATTTTTTCAGGTTTTTTTTTCTTTAATTTGAGTTGTTTTGCTTTTTCTTAAATAGGGGATTTAATATGTCATCAAACAAATGAAACCTCCTAGACTCTAGTCAAACAAAACTAATTGGACCCCTCTCTTTAACTATGTGTTCCTGATGCTCGAGTGAGGAGGCTTCATTCCCTTTAAATGATCTACGGCGCTTAATCTACGACTGACCTCTTTCTGAACTTACTAAACTTCCAAATGCTAATTTTGCTTTACGTTGCCCAATGTAAAATCTTACCGCGCCAATGCATCACTGATTATATATTGAAGTACTTCAATACTACCATTCATGAGTTTATTGTTGGTAGTTACAAAGTACATAACACTTTTTATAATAAGAAATTCATAATCATAATCTCCATAAATATAGACTGATCTGCGTCCGCCTGAAAAAAGGACAGGGAAATGGTCTTGCATTATTGACCCTCTTTACCTATAAATGGATTCAATATGGGCTATGTGTTTTTTATCCTTAACGGAGTTAAAAGTTTATTTAATGAAAATGGTGTGACTTGCTACATTTAAGTAGATAAGGGAAACGGCAGTCAAAATTGGGTCCCGTATGGGTGTGTTTACTAACGGACTCAAGTTATTTGGTGACTTGACAAATGTAAAATTCTGGGTGAGTTTATATAATTTTTGTGTTTGTAATACACATATAGTTGAAAAAGTGTTTGGGACCTGTTTTGTTTTTTGATACAGCGTTCTGAACGCAATCCCAAACACTCCCTTAAATAACTCTCCGATTAGTTTGAAACATTTGAAACATCAATAATTTATAGAAATCCAAAGAGTGGCATATTATGGTCGTCCCCTCATGACCAGTTTCACTCGCAATAGAAGTTACTGTTACCGATCAGAGGCGGAGGGAGGGGGGTGGCTAGCGGGTGCTAGCCCCCGTCCAATAAGCCCAATAGTTTTATTAATGGGTTGGTCTTGAAATGTAAATTCTGGGTGAGTTTATATAATTTTTGTGTTTGTAATACACATATAGTTGAAAAAGTGTTTGGGACCT
>BQNB010212665.1:0-10116 GCA_026074375.1 Tanacetum coccineum
ACTCAAATCACTCAACTAATCTAGGGTGCAACATTTAAGTAGTAGGCTCAATTGCTTGGTCGTGATTAGCTTCGTATCATAGGCTTGGAAAGGATACACATCTCCACCGCTAAAGCTAAGGAGAAACAAGTCAAAAGCTAAATTGGGTTAAGAAGGGTTAGGTTGATCATTCAAAAATATTTCACCATAAGTACCACACCAACAAGGTAGCTGTATCGTACATACCCGGCCGTAACGACGGAATAGACACATAAAATCCAAACACATCCCTGTTCGTGTTTAACCAGGAGTTAGGATGAAGAATGATATAAGGTGTGGAGCTTCTAACTTTCACCAAAAGTCGTCATTCAACAAGGCAGCTGAGACATGCATACATGGCCGTAACGACGAAATAGACATGCACGCTCGAACAAGTCCTCGTTCGAGTGGACATTAAGGTTAGTTGCTAGGAAAGGGAAGAAAAAAATAGGTGTTAAACAAAATTCCCAAAACAAATAGACTAAAGCCAACAAATAAGGCACAGTTGCTAGTAACTTTCCCCCGACCGTTCCATGACAAAGACTCGAACATATAGACAAACGCCCCGATCACAGAAATGACAAAGACAGCCTAAGTTGGCGTTCCCATAACGGTCAACTTCCCTTACATCCCGCTCTTTACATACTTTTACATAAGTAGTGATATCAGCCATTTTTTACAAGACTTTACATCGTTGATTTTGTAACGTACCAACGAATAATCGATCCTTCCAAGTGATTCCTTCGGTGTAAACTTCTTTTGAAACGACTATTTTTCTTCCTTCTTTTTTTTGCAGTACTTCATAAATCTTGGTTTAATTCCACCGTCTTCACTATCATAATTCATCCGGATAATCTTTTCCTATTAGTACTTTTTCTTCGGACATGATTCATAATCGCGAAAGTAGCAAAACTTACGAGCTACATATTTTTCCCATTGCATTGTGTAATTTCCCGACCATTACAGAGATAGAAAAATTTCACTTTGGCACAAGAAATACAAAACTTTACATGAAAGCAACTAGCAACATTGATTAAAAATAGGCTTAATCTACACGGTAGGCTAAGGTGCAAAGGTGTAACGAAACATATAATATGGTGTAGAAAAAGAAAGGAATGGCTCAACAGGTTATTCTAGGGGATTTACTCTAAAAATGAGAGTAATAAAAGGGTTATATGGGAGTTAACTAACCAGTGTAGTTAGTTAATTTTACAACATGTAGGCTATTTTGTTTAATCCTAGAAATTTATCAGTTGAACTTATTCCTCCATCTAAATCCATAGTACCAATCATTGCGGTCTCGAGTGATATACCATGCCAAGTTCTAAAGTCCACTACATCACCGACACACTCATAATTTTGTGGAATTTTTAAGTAAACAATTAGAAACGGAATAGGCTTAATTCTCACAATATGTATCAAGGGTTATAGTGCGTTAGATAATGTAACTAGTGATCTTTACAAAAGTCATGCTAAAAAAATTTAAATTTGGCCTATTTTTAAGCACTTTCCATGTTATTTTGTAAAAAAGAAGACAAGTACGTTCTAATTCTCTACCCCTCACTTAAATTATACAACGTCCTCGTTGTATAGATAAAAAATTAAATAATATGGGAAATAGAATTAGAACGAAAAACTCCTTGATGTTTTGCTCGTGATGATTCTCCAAGATGAGTTCTTGAGCAAAAAGTGTGTTGAACACTAGGGATTCAGAATGCCCGAATAAGTTCAACACATGTCTTTTTTGTCCTTTTCAGAATTACCATACCATGTTTCAGCAGGTCCTCCTGCATTTAAAAAGATTAGAAGACAAGTGCTAATTTCTATCTCGATAAAATGGTACTAAGAAAAGAAAACAATAAAACCACACTAAATGTACGGGATGCAATTCGATGTATCCCAAACCCTAGATACGCCGTATTTATCTGTAAAATAATTTAAATTACTGGATTTAAATATTTAGTTTTTAAAACTGATAACCTAGCAAATCCTTTTTACGCCGTATCTAGAGGGGTATCGTTACGCGTATGTAGAGTATATCTGGGAAGATTGACTCGTTTGCAACAAACAATTAAAATGCGACAAATAATTAAAATGACCGGGTTGTTCCTGGGGAAGCACTTTTGTTTTAGCTGGTCTTTAAGTTCGACCTTTTTCCTCTTCCTTTTTCATTCATCCTTCATAATTTGCTCGCACTTATCCCCGAGAGCGAACTTCTTATCTTCATTTGGCCTGATGCGTAATTCTTGCAAATGGTCATGCCGAGCATAACGTTTTTGTACTTATCATCATCGATGTAGTCAATGTGGTAAAACCTGGAATTTATAGAAATATCATCCAACGAAAAAAGGTATATCGATCAATGTTTCGGCATGACTCCTTCCTTCTCCTTGTCCTTTTAATTTGGAATAATATAGTTTTTGGACATTAAGTAAATGGGCAAGGAAAGGAGGGGGGGGAGGGGTCATGGCGGGTAGTTAATCAATACTTATATTAGTTACAAATAAAAATTTCATTTTGTAAGAGTCAGTTTTACAAAAGTTGGCTCAAAATCAACATCTCGATTCATTTTAGGTTCCTGAGGTGTGTCCAAATCATTTAATTCTATGTAATTACCATAAGTTGGGTCGAATGGTTCATCACCCTCTCCTATAAGCTCTGTTTTTGAATCAAGACTTTTTATCACAAAGACCCTTTTGATTATGCTAGTGGCGGGCTTAATACTTTTAAAAACAAGTTTTTCTTCCTCGACCCTTAAAGTAATTTCATTTTAAAGACATCAATCTTTGAATTGGGCAGTTGGAACAAGACGGGTCGTCGAGGGTTTCCAAGGGACGTGTCATCATTGTGTATGTCCAAGATGATAAAGTCTTTAGGGTAAATAACTTTTGCCTATCCTTACTAGCACAATTTTCGCAATTCCCTAGGTTGTTCTTTGGTTCCGTCCCTAGTTGATGGTCAAAACTAGTGTGAGGATAAAATTCTAGACCAGGTTGGTGTAGGATAGAGATTGGATATCGATCACTACTTGCTCTTAGGTCAACAAGAGCGCTTTATTAAAACTGTATTATGAATATAACTAGGTAAAGTAATGCTCCCTGTCTCTTTTTCTTTCTGAGGCAAGTCTGTGATTCATAAGCTCCAGAATTTCACATCTTGGTTCCTCTCTCCAATATTCACAGGCGTAAGTTTTACTGACGTCTTGGGATAGGGAATGTTTCAGAATATAAGGATTTGTGTTGCGTCTTTCTATGTTGATACGGCGTAATTGAACGCCTCATCCGATACGACGTATCTCAGAAAAATTAGCTTTAGCAGTTGAGATCGATTTAACTTGGTCTCAGGGGGTTTATCTTCGTAGAGCTGGGCAGACTTCCAAACCCTTTTTCTTGCAAGACCTTGCTCATCTGTTCGATTTGTATTTCCAAGGTCTTAATCGAAGCTCTTGGTTTTATTATTGTTGCATCGGTGAAGCGCGGTCTCTTTGTTTATGTTTGAGTTTTATTCGTGCCTTTTAGCTGTTTCTGCCATAATTGGTTAGTGATTTCCTGCTAGGCTTGTTCTACCGATCAGGATACGAAGTGTTTCCATGTTTCGTTGGTAGTATCTGGTTGCCGCTGCTCTATTTTGTCCTCCAGGTTGATAGGGTTGCAACCTATCTTTGTATAGTAAGCTTATTCTAAGTTTTTCCTTCTTCCTTTTGTGGAAAATAGTTGTTTTGGGTGGTCCTTGCATAGTTTTGCATTACGTCCGGAGCGCAGAGTACCACTTTCTCATTTACTTTCTTTATTTTCTCGTCCGTGAGTGTTGGTGTTGGGGCTTGGAAAGCAGCAAAGCCCGTCAAATGGTTTAAGTACTTCTGGTTCTTTAAGATGTTAAATTGTGACATTCTGGGAGTATGACAGCCATTTTATTGTGTGGTCTATTTTAGCACTCTTAGTGGGCCAGTTTTGGAAGGTATGGCTAACCTTTGACGTCTAAAGAATTTGCGTGTTGGGTACATCGAGCCCATTATAAAAACAAGTGACTTATACATGTCAGTTTAAGTCAATGTTGAGGTACTTCATCAGCAATTCTTTCAATCTTTCCCCATGCACGAAACAGGGGGGGGGGGGACTTTCATCCAGGCGCTCCTCTGGAAGTGTTAATTTTCATTTTTCTTTGCTGTACAGGCTGCGTGGAAGTATTTGTTTAGAATTATTTAGTTTTAAGAATTTCCCAAGTTGTAATCGATTTAGTAGCCTGATGGCTGGTTCTATTAGCCACTCGATGTGGCTCGGTGTGGGTACAGCGGAAAGGCTCAAAGTCATGATTATGATCGTGAGTTACTTTTGGGATGTGATATAAGTCTTACAATCTCGATCTTTCTCGATGTGCTGTTTAATCTTTCGTGTTCTGTGCCTGAAGTATTGTATGAAGTTCTTTGAGGAATTGCCCCCTTCAATTCAAAGGGTTGCTCTTGGTGGAGTAATGGTCTAGTAAGCCCAACCCGTATTCTCTTGAGTTTTGCTCGTTACTGCTCCATTGTTTCCGGTATTGTTTCTCTTACTTCTCCTCTGATGTTTCCTCGATGTCAAAATTGTGATTCGAACTTGGTGATTTGATTCATCGAGACTTGGTGTATCGATAAAGCCTCTTCTTGAGCGAATTTTGTTCTAGGTGACTGCGCAAAATCACCCCTTAAAATCATTCTATATATGATATTAAATGCACAAGGGTCGAAAACCTGCTGAGAGCAAGAAACCGGAAGCAGTATAGGGTGTCTCCGGGTCGTTATGTCCCACGGGCCTTGAATGGAAAATGCAGACGATATGTTTGTATTTGGGATGTCCACGGAATGGAATATGAATGGGCAATAAAGTGATGATAATAAGCAAAACACATAAAAATAGCAAAGAGAATAGGCTATTAGAACAAGAATCAAAATAGGAATGACAAAAAAAAACACTTTAATAACTTTAAACTAAGAACAATTAACTCAAATAAACTTAAGAAAAATCAAAAGAGCTAAACTGACTCTAAATAGCATTATAAAAGAATTAAGCTAAATTGAACAGATGAACACAACAATACTATACATACAAGTACTATCAGTTTTTAACTACCAGTACTAACTTGGAGTTAGTACTGCTTGGCTTAAAGTTAGTACTTGTTCAGCTTAAGGTTAGTATCTGCTAGGCTTAACAAGACTTAAAGGATTAATAATTAAGAAACAAGCTAAACAGAAGTTCACTATTATTATAAGCACTTAGTAATTGGAATAAGCAACTAGAAAAAACTAAATTGAAATAAGTTAGAAATACTAAATGATAAACTCTTAAAATTATTTTGAAAAGGGAAATAAGTTTTACTGAATATTGTAGACTAAAATAGGCTAATCTACTTTAATGATAATGAAATCTTAATTAAGTTGAAATAATAAAGTGTAAGCTAAATGGACCCCATTACTAACAGTTTTATCTGACAGTACTAACTTGGAGTATACGGCCTACCTTTGAAATCAAGAAAATGAAACTAGATGATAACTTGGAGTTAGTATTGTAGCTTATAGGTTAATATGCTCAAAAAGTTGGTACTTGCAGTATTTAACTATAACTATACAGTTTTAAAGTGAACTATCAGTACTAAGTTTAAAGAAAGTAAAGTAAACCACTTTTCAACTAGCAAATAAGCAAAATAAGCACTTAAACAGTTCTGAAGAAAATAAGAACAATATGGGAAAAGAAAAACTTACAAAACCTTTGCTACAATTCAGGGTCACAGCATAGAATCTTAAAGCTTCTACTTGTTTAAAATCAAAGCTAGTGGGAGTCAATACGGCCACTCCAGAATTGGCTTACCTCCTATTACCTTAAGCTGTGGTATATTTGAGAGTGATAATTTGTGATTTTCTCTTTTACTATTAACTTTTTCTCTTTACTTAATGAAACGCTTTATGAGTAAGCTTGTGTGAGTTGCATTTTAAACACAAAAACTATATGATTAAGTAAACTTAACACTGGTATTGTAAATTTGAGCTTACAAAAACTTCAAAATTGCATTAAAACTTGGAAATGTTCAAAGCCATTGAAAGTAAAAGCTGTAATGTTACTTTGAAATTTAAGCTTACGATTTAAAATTAATTAGTTGCTAAGAAAACTAAAATACTAATAGATGCCTCAAAGGATTTCAAAATGCTCTATTTATAGCAAAGCTTCATCTTGCAGTGTGCTTATTTGGAGAGATAAAAATAAGTGTGATTGTTGTGGAGGAAGAACTAAAACAAATCAGCCTTTAATTCTTTGTTGGCCTTCTTTTGAAACAATATTAGCAATCGGATAAATGTTTGGGAATTGAGAAGGGGATTGCAAACATGGACTTTTAACAGCTGGGGAAAATGTACGGTGGATGAAATGATTTTGGCTCAGGGAGAGAATGTGGTTTGCAGGGAAGAAAGTATGGGCGACATACCAGTTGTAACTGGGTTTTTGGGGCGGGAAAGAAGACTTTTTTGGGGGAGTAGGCAGATTGGTCCCCTCAAGTTGTATAACTTAAATGTAGTCTCTACCTTCTTTGCAATTTTAACCCTTGTCTTTTTCTTTTGAAAATATAACTGAGGTTTTTTGCAGAGTTATAGCCCTTCAAGTTGTATTTCTTCATTGGCTTGAATTTGACTTTGTTCCTTTCATTCGTGCTCGATTTGTTTGCTTTTGCTTTTCTTTGTTGATCTTTTCTTTGAATACTCTGTTTCTGCAACAATACAATGCAAAACATACAATAAATGTTTTTGTGGTACGTTTTTAGTCATGTTTAGGTTCGCTTTATATGACAAATGGTATGTGTATTAAACACTTATCACTAGGTTTTCAAAAGAGGTGAGAGTAGTTCCTTTGTAGAACTTTAGTCTTCATGCACTACCTGAAACAATTATCAATAAATCAGTTAGGATATTCTGATGAGAGAAGTCTAATATAGAATCCAAATCATCATGGATTTTTTGTTGTATGTATCAGCTGCCAGATATGCCGTATTTCAATTAAATCTGAATACGCCGTTATGGGTCGGTTAATGTCAGTAGCAGTATTGGGTTCACATGAATAGCGTATGTTTCTATGTTTAAAAAAACATATACGCGTATTAGACTGTAAAATTGAATTACGTTTTTTCGGTGAGGGTTTGATACGTCGTATCCAACTGGTGGATACGGCGTATCAGGTGATCAGTCATAACATAATACTATTTATAAACAATTAAATGCGAGAATTTAAACAAACAATTAAAACACACCATGCGAACAGAATTAGATAATTAGATTACACTAAACTAAACTAATTAATGGTTAGAAATACTAATAAGAATAAGGTTTAATAATTTCACTCCTCGACAACGGCGCCAAAAACCTGATGTGATGTCGTGTAGGGTCAATTATTTGATTATCAAGTTTTAAATTTATATTTAGCCGACAAACCTAAAACAACACTTTAACGAGCAGTGTACCCGGTCAAGATGGAGTTCGCGGTAAGTTCGGAGTATGTCGAAACACTAGAATTCACTATATTTTTTTTTTTCAATCACTAGTGAAATTTAATCCTATATGTAGTATTAGTATTATAATTATCTATTACTGTTAAAACCTTGCATATTCGTTTATAGTGATATGGGGGGTTTAAGCTGAGAGCTAATGGCACATGTTTGGTGGAAACAACTATCAATTCAATAGACATAAAACAAAAGAAATGAAATTTAGAAATAGAACAGTGAGTGCAAGCAATGATTAGAAAACTGTATTAGCAATATTAAAATCCTGTTCAATGTTGGTTTGTTTTGTTTTAGTGCAATGATTTACTATATCTCAAAGCGCATATTCATTCTTAAGACTTAGGCGGGAATCATCCTAAGGACCTTGACTCTGATTCATCTGTCACAATTAACGTATCCGCATATTAAAGCATCCTTAGTTAAATTATAATCTATTCTTAGGAATATATTCAGTGGTGATTCCTGTTAAACTAGCCCAACAGGATTTACCTACTTATTGTTTGATGGTGTTTTTATATCCTGGTTGTCCATATTTAATCTTATCAGTTAAATTACAGAGCATGATTGCGGAACATAAGCGGGTTCACCTAACGGGGTCCAACTAAGCTCATAATTCAAAGACAAAGACAGAACGTTATATGTGATTCTATTGGTCCAGTAATATAAAACACGATATGGAGAGCTATCCCGGTATCTAGATTACTTGGTCCGTATCACTAGATCCAGTTGAATGATAGGTCGCATATTCAAACACATAAACAAGTATGAGGTGATAAAATTATTAAAACATTCATTTATCTTTTATAGATCCTGCTCTTATATGGTTTTATGGATAACCGACCCAAATAACCTGATTACTTATATGGTTGGATTGGTTTGGTTTGGGTATTGGTTGTTCAAAATTATTTTTAAAAACCGAATGACCCAAACCGATTAACCCTATTAAACCGTAAACCGCCCGAATGTACACCACTACCACTGAATGTTTTGGATACATAAATTTTGACTTTTATGAGATGTATCCAACAACATTAAAGGCATTTGATTATTTTTTTTTAAACTCCCCCTCAAAAATTGATCCATTTATAAAAATGATTCGAATTTTCAAAGTATCGAGAGAAGGGAGTGTTGAACACACAATTTATAAAATCTTGAAAAATTATGTTCAACATTTTCAAAAGCATTTACTTGAGCTAAACTCAAGTCCGAGAAGGTGAAAGCTTCTCGTTGTTAGGATAAATACAAAAAAATATACACTTTTCTTTATTTGAAGAACGAGTCCTAAGCTGACATTTACTTAGAAGTCGTATGTGTTAGCCTCAATTTATTGAGTCGAACAAGGAAGTTCGGTAACTCTACGATGGAGCTTCGGTCTTTAATTAGTTAACGTTGTAATAGGAAAGTATCGGGAATCGGGCTCGATAGTTAATCTAATATTGTATATGTTTCGGGTTTAATCCCAAGCAAAACCCGAGCCCGGGTCTTAGTTAAATATCCTGCGCGTCACTTTTAAGTGTCGGGGGTATATAAGGAACTTTTCCACTTGGAAAAGTCAGTTGTTGAAATCTATCAAAATAATATCTTTCTCTTTTCTCTCTCAATTCTCTCTCCTCTTTCTCTCTCTAAAAGAACAACTCTCCTCATCTCTTTTCTTGTTCCGATTTCGTGTTTGATTCTATGAAGTGAAGTGTTACGGGATCCTACAATTGGCATCAGAGCAAAGGGTGGATTCGTGATTGATTCGTGTGGTTAAATAAGCTCAAATTCGTGGTCCATTTTGAAGAAAAAAAAGCCCACGGCTAACTTTTGATTTTGGCTTATTTGTTGGTTAATCTTACTCTCTACTTGTTCTACACATCAAAAGGTTAGATTGTTATAAATTTCGTGTGTAATACAAGCTTAAAGTTCGAAATATAAGCTTTTAAAGCTTAGTGTTCTTCGTGGAGGGTTGCTCAATATTGGACGATTTACAAGGTAATACGAGTTAAGGTGTGCTTAAACTTGATGTACTCACAAAGTATTACATGTTTCTAACTCAATTCGTGGCTAGAAAGTTCATTGGGTGAATATTTGCAAAATTCGTCCCTTGCATTCTTCGTGGCGGTTTGACAGAAAAAGGGACAAGATCCACGATTTAAGGAAATAGTCAACGGCGGTTTGTTGACCAAAACAGCGAGTTGCTAAAAACAGCGAGTTGCTAAAAACAGCGAGTTATAAAACAGCGAGTTGCTAAAAACAGCGAGTTGCTAAAAACAGCGAGTTGCTAAAAACAGCGAGTTGCTAAAAACAGCGAGTTGCTAAAAACAGCGAGTTGCTAAAAACAGCGAGTTGCTAACGGCGAGTTGCTAACGGCGAGTTGCTAACGGCGAGTTGCTAAACGGCGAGTTGCTAAACGGCGAGTTGCTAAACGGCGAGTTACTAATTGGCAGCGGTTTGCTAAGAATTTTTTTGTGAAGAAAAGGGTTTCAGTAAAACAGCCATAACTTTTGATCCGTAAGTCCGTTTCAGGCCCGTGACCTCTCAAATCTAAGAGAAAAACGAGACGAATCACGCTATAACCACCCTTTAGCTGGTTAAGGA
>BQNB010212667.1:0-10116 GCA_026074375.1 Tanacetum coccineum
AGCTTGTTCTAAACAAGCTGGAGCTTGTTGATTTAAGCTCATAAGAGCAGACACCTCTGTTTAGCTGAGGTGTGAGGTACACTTCCTTCTAAATTTTCAGTTCTACCTTATTTTGCATATCTTCGAATGAATTAGGTAATACTAGATATAAAATCTTTTGCATATCTCTCTAAATTTTCAGTTCTACCTTGTTGATTTAAGCTCATAAGAGTAGACACCTTTTGTGATTTTGAGTCACATTTGATTAGGTAATACTAGATATAAAATCTAGTTTGTTTAAGATTTTAAGTGTTAAAACTCAAAATTAAAGTTTCAAGAAAGTGTTGTTTGAAACTGTGAGTTTAAAACTTATTTTACCTGCTTATTTGATCATGCATCTTAATCTTATGAAAAGTTTGATGTTTATGTATTTATGCAAGTGGTAAAAAAAGTTAGTATCAAAATCATTAGGCCTGCATTGTTTTTTGTGATTTTTCATTTCTATCAAAAATTTTGCAAGTGTTGAAAAGAAAAAAAGAAGAAACTGCTTTTTGATATGATCACTATAGCTTATTCTTGATTTCAAACTGCTTTTTGATTGTTGTTATGTGTTCTATGATGTCTAAACTCAATCTGTTTTGTGGTTAAAAGTTCATAAGGTTCTGTTTGAGGACTTATTTTTAAGCTTAAAAGTTGTGTTTTGCAAAGATTTAAAAAGTTTTCTAAGTGTTAAAAAATGAACAAACAGCTTTTTCATTAAGCTTTTTAAGGGCTTATTTATGTTTCAAACTCCTTTTTGATTCATGATTATTGTAGCTTATTGTGAGAGCTTTTCAGTGGTATAACTCATTTAGCCATAAGGATGCATCTTTAAACTTATTTTTAAGCTTAAAATTGCCTTTTGTGCTGATTGGTATGCCTGTTTTTAGCTATTTTGCTCTTTTGCTTATTTTTGCTTATTTGCTTATTGTTTCTGCTTAAGTTAGGCTTAAAATTGCTTATTAAGTTAGTTTAAGTTCATGTTAGCTTATTTGTCATTCTCATTAGCTTATTAGTGTTTAAAATAGCTTAACAGTTAGAATTTTCAAGCACTTAAGTTAGTTTAGCATTCTGTCTTTGTTTGCTTATTTCGTGCTTATTACTAAGTCATAAATTTTTTATCTTTGTTAAAGTTGCTTGTTTACAGCTTATTTATAAGCTGTGTAAAAAGTTTTTAAAAAAAGCAAAAGGGGAATTGGGGAAGTTGAGGGTGAGCAGGACTCGAACCCTCAACCTCAACCCATTTAAACCCTTTACACAAACACACCATACCGCTGCGCCCTTGGGTCTTTTTCGTTTAAGACTCAAGTGGTTGATTATTTAACACCTTTTTGAGCCCATATTCCTATAACAAGCCGTAGCTTGTTTAAGCTTATTACGGGCTTATTTGATAAGCTGGTATCACCAGCTTATTTTTCTTAGAATCTTTGCATCATTTAGGACTTTTCCTTTTTTTTAGAATTTTTCATACTTATTTGTTATTTTTAATCATTTTTCGTAGGTTAAAAATTTAAAAAGACAAAAAAATATAATTCCTTTTTAGAAAATTTTCTTTTATCATTTCAAAGGTTTAGAAACTAAGTTTAATTTTAGTGCCCTTAATTGTTTTTAGGGCTTAATTTTGATATAGTTGATAATTTAGCGCGTTTTTAGGATTCCCGTTTTGCATTTTTAGTTTAATTTTAGTGCCCTTAATTGTTTTTAGTTTAAATTGCCTTAATTTTCTCGTAGAATTAGAATCCTAATATCAATCTTGTCCCATTCAAGCATCGATTCTCAAAACAACTTTCGACTTTTCATTGCATTCATCATCGGGGAAACGACCCGGGAATCGTACTCCCGGATTACTATAATTGTGATTTTTTTTATTCATACCCTCTTATTTTTATATATTATATATTATAAGTATATCTTATATTTATATTTATATATTATATATTATTAAAGGTATAATCAGAATCGATCTGGTCCTAACAGCTAGATACATGGATCCACGAATCCACCATCACCTGGATCCGTCTTTGGTTTTGCTGGATCCGTGGGTTGCAGTTGGGACAGATTTTGTCTTTTTGTGATTAACCCCAAATCTTAACAAAATATTCTTATGTACTTAAAAATCAGATTTATTAGATTCTTCTAGAAGGAAAATATTTCTTAACATAAATAAGGAAAGATTTTTTAGATTTGGGAAGATTTGGAAAGATTTAGAAAGATTGTTTCCACTTATGGTTAATCTTATTTTGTCTTTTTGATTAATATAATTAGCTTATAATTAATTATGTGTTTACTTGAAATCGTTTGATTAGAAAAGGTTTATGCAAATGATTAAGTTTAAATGAAATAGAAAGTATTTTTCTTTGTTCATTAACTACGTTTAATAATGTCATATTCATACCTTAAGTGATTTGACGTCGTCAAGTGAACTTACGACTAAATAACTTGTTTACGTAAACTTTTACGTAGTATGACATTATAATTGTTATTATCAAAACATGAAGATCATTAAATATAAATATCATTTTTACACGAATATTTGTATTAACAAACTCCTCCTTTTTGATGATGACAAAATTTAAACTCATGTGTATTAAAAGTTACTAAATAAGTATTTAGCGGTTGAGTTTACATATTTTCTCCCCCTTTTGTCGAAGCAAAAAGTGTTTGTAGAGGCGCGGCTTGCATATATATATCGTCGATTAAGGCTTATGCTTTTTCCATTTTTAATCGAGGGGGCAGCACGGGATTCTGGCTCATAATAAGAACCCCTCGTTCTTTATTCTTATTTGGGAAGTCCTTGGTTTTCCTAGTTCATTATCCAATTCTTTCCTCCTTCCTAAATAACAAAACTACAAATCTCCGAAATGAAATCACAAATTTTCAACAAAAGTTGGAGGAAACATTTAGTGAGGCATGAGACCGTTTCAAGGATCTCCTTCGCGCATGCCCACCTCACGGTTTTACGAAATTACATCAACTTGATACGTTTTACAATGCTTTAACCCCAACCGATCAAGATTCTTTAAATGCCGCCGCCAGTGGTACTCTTTTGACTAAAACTCCTCGAGATGCTTTGACAATTATCAAAAATAAGTCAAAAGTTCACACTTCACGAAACAAACCGGTTGTTTCCAAAGTGAGTGCTGATACTTCTTCTACCACGGCATGTCCATCGGAGATGGCCGCTCTTACTGATGCCGTTAATGTTATGCTTCGTCATGTTAAGAACTCACCTTTTTTCAGAGACGTTAAGTAATTTCTTAAATGTTGTGTGGACTGTGGTGGACCGCATCTCTACCTATGGAGTGTCTGCCAAACGATGAGCAAACACTTTTCAATGCTTTTGCATCGCAGCAACTATAATCAGATCAAGGGAATCGTCCTCAAGGAGACCCGTAATTATCGTCTTAGCAATCAAATGGGACCACTTGGTTTCCTCCCGTGCATAATAATCAAAAAAACGTTTCATCAAAAATCAAGGTTATATCAAAACCCCCCCCCAACCCCCCAGAGGAAGTAATTTTCAATCAATGTAACCAGAATTATCAAGCTCCGCCTCAAGTTGGACCTTCAAACGATCTCTCGAACTACATGAAGGAAAATGACATTAATATGAGAGTAATGCAAAATCAATTAAGCAATATAAGGTCGGAATTAAAGAAAGAGATGGATACTACGTTGACTAGGCAGAATAATGCGTTCAAGAATGAGTTAAAGAATGAATTAACGAATGATATTAAGAACATGATGAGCAGTTTTTTTTCAAATGAACACCGCTTCTTCTTTGGGTAGGGAATCACTTCCTTCAGCCAAAAACAGTTGCTAACCCGGAGAGGTGACTTGAAAGCATTCACCCACCCGAAGTGGTATCTCTTAGTTGGAACTCTATTCCACTCTTCCAAAGTGGTGAAACGGGAAACCCGACGGTGATAAAGGATACGCTGAAAACCGAGTACCAAAAACATCCAACCTCCGATAGTCCAAACTCAAGTTCTAATTGATGAGCCCGTTGTTGCTCCTAATCCTAAACCGTTTATAACTTTATCCTTTAAGAGCTAACAAACAGAAGCTTAGTGAAAAAGATGATAATCTAGCTTCAAAATTGTTGATATATTTTGGGAATTACACTTTTGAGCTCTATTTTGCGGATGCTTTTTACATATGCCGATATTTGCTTCAATGTTTCAAAAGTCTCCTTATACAAAGAAAAATTGTTGATTAGCTTTAAAACACCGATGAATGAGAATTGTTCGGCGGTTATCCTAAAAAAGTTGCCTGAAAAACTTGGAGACCTCGGCAAGTTTCTCATTCCATGTGATTTTCCAGAGTTAGTTGAATGCTTAGCCTTGGCCGATCTTGGTGCAAGCATCAACCTGATGCCTCTTTCCATATGGGAAGAAGCTCGCACTCCCCAACTTATGCTACTCAAAATGAATTCTTGAACTTGCAGACGATCGAATACTAGTCCCATCGGTATTGCCAAAAGATGTCTTTGTAAAGTAGGAAAGTTACATTTTCTGGCCACTTCGTAGGCGTTGATTATGGTGGTTGATCTGGGTTCCCTTAATTCTCGCGAGACCCTTTTTGAGGACGGCACATGCTTTGATTGATGTTTACGGTGAAGAATTAACTCTCTGAGTTGATGATGAAGCGGTCAAACTTCGAGATACTCCTACAATGATGCTGAATTGGTTAATCGAATCGATGTCATCGACGTTTCATGTGAGAAGTATGCTCAAGAAGTGCTCGGATTTTCGGATAGTTCTACGAGTAGCAATCCTACTCCGTCTTTAGATCCTATCCTTTCTACTTCTTTCCCATTCTCACTCCTTTTGAGAAAGTAACTTTCATTTTGGAAGAAAAGAGCTTTGTCTTATAAATTGTTCAATTCCACTAAGAATTGGACGATTGAGATTTGATCCGGAGGGAGACCTTCTTCTACTCAAGAAGTTATTTAATGATGATCCATCATCTCATCTCCCTCTGAAAGAACTTTATTTTGAGGAAATTAAAACGATTAAATCTTCTATTGATGATCCTCCGGAGCTTGAGCTCAAGGATTTACCGTCTCATCTTGAATCTGTGTTTTTAGAAGGAACCAATAAATTACCCGTCATAATTTCTAAAGAACTAAAAGATGAAGAAAAGGCCGCCCTTTTAAAGGTTCTTAAATCAAACAAACGGGTCATCGCATGGAAAATCTCCGACATTAAGGGTATAGACCCTCGTTTTTGTACTAACAAGATCTTAATGGGTAGCGATTTTCAACCAGCGATTCAACATCAAAGAGGGTAAATCCAAAAACTTCAGAGGTTTTCATAAAAGGAAGTTATCAAACTTCTTGATGCCAGATTGATTTACCCTATCTTTGATAGTCTGTGGGTGAGTCCCTTTCATTGTGTGCCTAAGAAAGGTGGCATGACCGTAGTTGAAAACGAAGATAATGAATTGATACCTACTAGGTTAGTTACGGGATTGCGTGTTGTATAGATTACCGAAAGCTTAATGATGCGACTCGTAAAGACCATTTCCCGTTACCTTTCATGGACCAAATGCTAGAACATTTAGCAGGGAACGAATTACTATTGCAGTTTAGATGGATTTTTAGGATATTTCAAATCTAATTTGTCCCGCAAGACTAAGAGAAGGACCACCTTCAAACTTGCCATTATGGGGGACGTTTGCTACAAAGTATGCTTTGGTTTATGTAATGCTCCGGGCTCGTTCTAAAGGTGCATGATTGCCCATTTTCCAACGACATGTCAAGGAAACAATGGAAGTCGTCAGGATGATTTATCGGTCTTCGGGGATTTCTTTATTGTCAAAAAGCTCCGTGAAAAAGCTAATTATCAAATGTTAAAGTTCCTTCAAATCTTTCAAAGATTACATTTCGACCTTAGCTTCACGGATGCTCTTCTTCACATACCGAAGTTTACTTTTACGTTTAAGAGTCTACTTAGTAATAAGGAAAATTTATTCGAATCGGCTAATACACTATTAAATGAGAATTGTTCGGCGGTGCTCCTAAAAAAGTTGCCCAAAAAACTTGGAGATCCCGGTAGATTTCTCATACCTTGTGATTTTTCGGAGCTAGTTGAGTGCTTAGAATTGGCCGATCTTGGCGGTAGCATCAACTTAATGCCTCTTTCCGTATGGAAGAAGCTTTCGCTCTCGGAACTTACTCCGACTCGCATGACACTCGAACTTGAAAACCGGTCGTTTGCTTATTTGATTGGTGTTGCCGAAGATGTTTTTGTAAAAGTAGGAAAGTTTCATTTTCTAGCTAACTTTGTTGTAGTGGATTACGATGTCGATCCTCGGGTTCCCCTCATTCTCGGGAGGCTTTTCTTGAGGATGACACGAGCATTAATCGATGTACACGGAGAAGAACTTATTTTAAGAGACAGAGATGAACAATTGATCTTTCATACAATGAGCATAAAATCGAGTCGGTTAAAATAATTAATCTCATTGATATATCATGTGAGGATAATTTCTAAGAAGAGCTTAAGATTAAGAAGTTATCTCATCATTTAAGTGGCGGTACCACTTCTACACCTGATTCTTCTCCTAGTCTCACACCGGTTGAGACTAGTGATTATCTTCTCAAGGAGTTCGCCGATAAACTTGCTCTTCTTGACCCATTTCCATCGGGAATTGGTGATGCCGACTTTGATCTGGAGGAAGACATTCATCTACTTGAGAAGTTATTAAATAATGATCCATCATCTCCTCTCCCTCCGAAAGAACTTAATTTTGAGGAACTTAAAACGATAAAATCTTTGATTGATGATTTTCCCCCTCTTGACGTTTTAGGGGGTAATTATGTGATTTTCTCTAATCCTCTCTTCAATGACAATGATGCTTTTACCTCTAGTGATGACGAGTCACTTCCTGAGGAGGATGTTCCGAAGGAAAATTTTAAAATTTATTCGAACCCTCTTTTTGAATTTGATGACAAGTACATCTCTAGCAACGTAAATCCTCTTTTTAATAAGGTGTTAGAAGACATCGAGAGTGAGGACTCTTATGTTTCTAACCTTGATGAGCCTGATTTGCTTGTCACACCTCTTTCTGATGCTAACGAGGATGAGTGTTTTGACCCAGGAGGCGATATTGATGAGATCGTTGTTTCTACGGATATTAAGGATGATTATCATGATTCAAAGGGAGATATAATCTATCTTGAGAATTCGCTTAATAATGACACTATCCCTTATCTCCGTCCAGAGGTGTTTTTAGATCATGACCCAAGAAGCTTAAAGGATGAACTTGATAATAATGATTTGAAGAGTATGGTCAAAGTTTTTGACCCTGGCATCTTCGCTTATAGTTTCTATTCCTTAGAGCTGGTGGCATATGACAGTCCGATGAAAGTTTGCTCTTCCACATGTTTCGTCCCTAATATCACGATGATATGGGGAGAGTCAAGCTAGAGACTCGCACAAAAACAAGCGCTTCGTGGGTGGCAACCCATGCTTATCCCTAGTAGTATAGTAGTATATTAGTTATGAATAAGTGTGATGTGAGGAGGCTCGCCTCTTCCTTTCTCGTGTTTCGTGGCTTGTGTTTTATGTTCAGGATTGCCCGGATTATGAAGACTCTCTTGCTCGTGGTTTTGTCCATCGTTCACTCGATCCTCAATCCTTAGCATGCTTATTTATGGGAATCCAATATCCTAGATCTTATTGATTAACGTTTATCTATTAGCATAATTAATAAACGGCTTTAGATTTACGTAGAGACCCTTTTAAACATTGAGGACAATGTTTAGTTCTAGTATGAGGAGGGGATCTTTCGATTTGATCTTACTTGCATTTGCCTTGTCTTCACGTAACCCCGTTTTACCACCAAAAATATGTGATTTTAGGCCAAAATTAAAAAATTTTCAAAAATAAAATAAGTGTTTTGACACGTAGTTTTGTCTTTTTGAGAATAAATTTTGACTTGATCGAGCATGTGCGCTCTAGCTTGCCCATTAACCTTTATAAATTTAAGCTTTTGCTAGTCTTTTATACAAGAAGCTTTAAAACGCGATTCTAGCTTGAAAAAGCCAAGAGTTTGCAAGTTTCCATAATAGACTTTAAATATGCAAAGCTTGTTTTTAGACTAAGCATTCGCGGATCTTTTTATTAAAGATTTTAAATTTGCGAAGAACGAGAAATGATAGAGTTGAATATAAGTTAGATGCTAAGCGTAGAGTAGTTGGAACTCTTTAGAGCTCATAGAGGTTAATTGTGGCTTTTTGCTCCCATCAGCTTAATAAACGTTATATAATTGTTAAATAAATAAAGTTGCTTTGGTTTTTGCGATTCTTAGTTTAAATCCGTTCGTAGAGATTCCTTCTAGTGAAATTAAGGTACACATCGAGGTTTTGTCAGTGTTGTGGGGAAATAGGCTACCGATTCCTGACGGCTCGCTACCGTTGTCTAGGTAGTTAAAAGACCACAGGACTTGAAATTTGGCTATAATAATAATAATAATAATAAAATAAACCGAAGCTGAAATAAGACTTTTGGATCATGGTCGGCTCGCATACCGATGTGACAGTCGTTTAAAGGGTGGAGGTAATAATAATAATAAGAACTGTGGGCTGATAAAAGTTTACTGTCTCTGGTCGGTTCGCTGCCGATGTGACAGTCTTCAAAAGAAGGCCCATAGTAAGAATAATAAATCCGAGACTGATAAAAGTTTGCTACATCTGGTCGGTTCGCTCCCGATGTTGCAGCCTTAAAAAAGGTCGAGGATCTCCTGGTCGAAATAAGACTCATGGACCATGGTCGGCTCGCATACCGATGTGGCAGTTGTTTTAAGGACTGGGAGGTTTAATAATGTAGCAATAATAAAAATAATAATAAGAATAAAGCCAAATTTTGACTCCGGGGTTATCTAAATAAAGCCTCCGTCTCTGGACTCGTAGTTGAGTTGTTTCAGATGAAATAAAAAGGATAACCCCTAAATCGTGCGAAATTAGAACCTTAATGTGGACCTTATTCTCACCATATCGTCTCTTTAGGAAAGTATTTCAAACTAATTATAGTCTAAACCGGGTTTACTTTATATGAATAAGAATGTAATTTAGTTGTCACCAATAATAAAAATAAAATCTTTAGAGGATTTAGGAATAAAGAAGCAGAAAGTAGTTTTGCGTACACAATTAGTATTTATGAGTAGTGTTAGCATCTTAACATGTATTTAACAATGATTTCATTTTTAAGCTTGGTTTGGGGAGGGTGAAAAATCGAGGACGATAAATTTATCCTTTTTGATATAGTTTATAAGTAATCCTTGTTCCGTAAAGTTATGATATGAAAAAATGAATGATAATAATAAGTGTTGCATATATATAAAAATGGTAAAACGAGGGCTTTTCAAAACTAATGATTTCTTAATCCTCTTAGATGAACACTTAGCAACTTCTCGAGGTAATTAGTCTAAGGGGTTGAAATTTTTAGTTTTCTAAGTGTGAATTTATAACATTGCGTGAGGACACGACAATAGCTTACTATTCATCATCCCTTTTCCCTTCCCGTTTTACAACAACAACACACGCAGGGTTAAACCAATTCACCCATACGCATCTCCTTTTAGAAGACCTAACACTCCTAACACATTTGCATCACCTAAAGCCATGCTGGCAATCCTAAAGACTATGATTGGTTGTTGAGACGTGTAGAGATCCAAGGGCTCAAATGGGAGGATTTGGGATCAAGGGCTAAAATGGAATGATATAGGACGCTCCCGAGGACCTAGAACCTTCCTCTTCTTGCTATAAATAGAGCTCAATTTCACACAGAGAAATCATCTAGTTTTTAGTAGCTTTTTAATAGCTTATTTTATGTAATTTTAGCTTAATTTCTTTTTAATGTAATTTCCTTTCAACAGCTTGTAATCTCTTTTAAAATTATTAAAATTTAGTTTCATTTATAATTGTGTTTTTAATTGTGTTTTTACTATTAAGAAATTGGTTTAAATGTGTTTTGAATTTACTTAAATAAGCTCATTACCTTCTAAGCATATTGCTTATTCAGCTAAGCCTCCTAAAAGCTTAGCTGAATAAGTCATTTCACTCTTAGTTTCAAAAAGGGCATAATAAGCTAT
>BQNB010212670.1:0-10115 GCA_026074375.1 Tanacetum coccineum
TTGCAGCCTCAAGCCAGAGAATAGGTTGAGAAGGAAGGTTTTGAAATCGGTATTGCTAAGACTAGATACAAGGCTAACACTAAAGCTCTTCTGAAAATGATGGAGATGGAATTGCTAAGGTAAGTATGCGCTTTGAAATAGATTTTAGAAACATTTCTCCCAAATTTCATTTGTGACTTTGAGTCACAGATTACAAATTGCCATAAAATTTGTGCCTTTCTGTTAATGATTACATATTGCTCAAGTTGTTTGCTCTTTCTGCAGTTGATCTATAGACATGATGAAGAGAGATCCTTGGGGTTCATATATTTGGTATGCATATTGCAAACCTCATCCACAAAGCATCGAATGCTATCGCTTTAAGAACACGTATTGGTTTTGGATTTAATCTTACCAGTTGCATCCTTTTACCTAAAAATCGGTCGGTTTGGGTGTCACAAAGCTTATAAACTCCATAATAGGTATATTATAATCATTTTAATGAGTTTTTGCATTTATAATTAATACAATTACTTTTTATATAAAAAAGCAAAAAACTATTGGTGGATCAACGTGGTCGGATAATGTTCAAAAGCTACTCCTTTTGACATAATATTTTACATGTTCAATATGTGCCCTGTATTTAGTCATGCTACTATGTGAGATATAACAAAATCATCTTTTATAACCATCTATAAGTTCTCAATATTCAACTAATAAATATACTAGCAAGTAATGACCCCAACTCGGAATTATAGGATTTCATTCAGCAAAAAGATACAAATTTATAAGGTAAGCTTGAGCTTGACAGGGGATAGGGGTGTAATCAAGTCAAGCTGATCTCGAGCTTGACAAGGCTTAAGCTTGGCTCGAAAATTATAAGGTAAGCTTGAGCTTGACTTGATAGCTTAACGAGTTTTAATCCTCTAGGCTTGAGCTCGGTTGGCAAGGATCGAGTTCGTTGCCCACGGGAAAAGATCAGCAGGCAAGGGTGTCACAACTGACAAAACAAGAGTGCTAATGTTGAAGATGGGGTGTTGTATCCGTTAGAAAAGACCTTTTTCTTTTTGCCAAAACCTCCAACCCTTATTCTTCATGATGAGGTATGATGTTTCTTTTATTTGATCGTACTTAATTATCATCAATAATCCGAGTAGAGTGGTAAATATTATTTTCTTATTAACTTGTTTTATTTACAAAATTTTTATATAATGAATTCAACAATGTAACATCAGGTATATTCTTTTTTTCATAAAAGAGACACCCTACTTTTAGGTCGAGTTTCGTATTTAGTCATATTTATAGTTTTGTGTTTTGTGTTATTAACAGATTTACATGTTTAAGAAGCCACATATTGGCTGAGTTGTACGAACCAAAGTTGATGGCAATAAAAAAACCGAGCAGAAGGTGATCACAGTTCCTGGCAATGCAGGTGTAGAGGCCTCAATAGTGGAGAGGCAGAATGTAACTCGACAGAAGACCACAACGAAGTGTAAAATCCCATGAAGTCCTATGTAAGTTGCAATGTCAAAGTAGATTAATAAAGACGGTATTTTCACACGAACAGCTATATGTCACACTGTCAAGAATCAAACGAAAAAGAGGAATGAAGATTCTATGTTTACACAAACACGGCAACCATTAGAACTGAACGACAAACATTGTCTCAAAAAAAGATTTATGAACCAAACCCGCCCGTCGGGCGGGTTATGTTGCTAGTATATATATATATATATATATATATATATATATATATATATATATATATATATATATATATATATATATATATATATATATATTTATATGAATTCGGTTTTCGGTTCGGAGTGCCAAACCCATATCCAACCCGAGAACCAAAATAGTAGTTTGGTTCGGTTCGGTTTTGGCGAATTCAGTTCGGTTATTTTTTGTTCGGTTTCGGTTTTCGGTTTTTTCGGTTTTTCTGCTCACCCCTATTAGTACTAGTACTTATCTAAAAATGGGCTTATATATATGGATTGAGGTCTTTTAAAGTTTAAATGAACATGACCGGTAAAGTTCTCTCACAAACATAACAGTGAGCCTACTGAGGGACCCGATTTTCTTTATGTTTGTGAAAGAACTTTACCGGTCATGTTGGTTTGAACTTTAGAGGATCTCAATCCTATATATATATATCAATGTTGCAAAAATCGGCCTAGGCGGCCATGTAATCGGCGATTCCAAGCTACTCGGCCATACACCTTGGAAAATAAGGCAAATCGGGTGAAAAATCGGTCTGGTCAATAATCGGTCAAATCGATCAAAAATCGGTCAACGAAAGTCAAACATTTTTTTTACAATGTGATTTTGAATTATTAACTGTTAACTTTTATTATCTATGTCTATGTTTTGAACAACGTAACTTTGAACTCATTTAATTTTAGTGTATTTAAAGTGTTGTATCCATCTAATACAAGTAACTTTGAAATTTATATATAAAATTTGCAAAACCGATTAATCGCGCCTAGACCGATTACAGGCTACAGGGTGGTCGACCGTCCGGCTAGCGACTCGCGATTTTTGCAACATTGATATATATATATATATATATATATATATATATATATATATATATATATATATATATATATATATATATTATATATATAGGCTCGTGTTCGTTGGAGAATATCTTTTATTTTGAGAAGAAGATTGAGAAAAATTTACGTTTTGAGCAAATTATTTATATTTTTTGATTAGATCACATAAAGTAAATATCATTTAATAGTGTATATCAAAGTTATAAATCACGAATTTGATTTCAACAAATCATTGCTAAATCGAGTTATGTGTATATGATTCCTTTTTAAATTTGTATAAAGATTCAGTTATTTTTACTTATATTGCAAAAAAGAGACGATTTTTTAACATTTGATTCTTGATTTTTTTTACACATTTTGAATTATAATCACATTAAAATGAGTTTTACGCTTGAAAAACTTGAATCAAAGTTAAAAATCTATCATTTTTAAAAACCTTCTCAATCTTCTCAAAATAAAAACCTTCTCAATCGATCCGGATTATATATATATATATATATATATATATATATATATATATATATGATTTACAATGAGGCCAACATATCTTTAAAAGCCTACAGGCCACAGCTATATGGGCCTTGGCCACTACCACCAATTTTCCCGCCATTTTTATTTCTCATCAGTGACCGCCAATAATAGTCTCACTCAGATCAGTAGGTCGGGCCGTCAGAGTACAAAACCAAAAAATGAGCATCAAAAAAGCAGTAACAGAAGAAGCAGTTGTACTTCTCCGTACAAGAATCTCTAACCCTAATTTCATCTTTTCCCTCTTCAATGATTCAACCGATAGCAATTACAGGTGGGTTTACTTAATTTTATTTATAATGTCTTTGCTGTGTTTCTTTAACCTTATATATGGGCTTATCAGCTTATTTGATTTCGGCCCTGATTTTCTGTTTTTTTTTTTTGAGACTTTTCTCTTTATATTAGTTTATCATATCATAATAAACTTATATATAAAGTCTCAAAAAGGTGTTTGTTTCGGCGTATATGTGGGCTTCTGAACTTATATGATTTCGGCTTATATATTGTAAGCCACAATTTTCTGGCTTATTTTGAGATTTGTGGGCTTATATAAGTTTAATACGAATGATAAACTTATATAAGCCCATAAGTATCAAAATAAGCCGGAAAATTGGGGCTTATGATATATAAGCTGAAATCGAATAAGCTCGTAAGCCCACGTGGAAAGCCGAAACAAACACCCCCAAAATAAGCCAGAAAATTGGGGCTTATGACTTGTAAGCCGGAAAACAAATAAGCTAATAACCCACATATAAGATTAAAGTTTACATATCTTTTTTTTTTTTTTGATGAATGACAGCAAATTGAAGTTTATAGTATCAAGCTCAGTGACTGAGGCTTGTAACAATTCGATATTGCTTCTCGGTCCTCGAGGTTGCGGTAAAATTGCGGTACGGCTATTATCCTTTTAAGTTCTAACTAAGTCTGTCTTACTTTTGATTGTTTGTTTGTTAGTGTCAGTTATGATTTACTTGTCTTATATAGCCGCCTTATGTCTTAGCAAGCGTTTGTTTCGCCTTATATAGCCGCCTTATGTCACAGGGGGTGTTTGTTTCGCCTTATATAGCCGCCTTATGACTCTTTTGGTTTTGGGCTTATGTTTCATAAGCTCACTTTTTGTGGTTTATTTTGAAACTTTCCGGCTTATATAAGTTAGTTAGCTTATGACTTATTTGGTTTTGGGCTTATGTTTCATAGCTCACCTTTTGTGGCTTATTTTGAAACTTTCCGGCTTATATAAGTTAATGATACATAAGCCTAAACGTTTCATAATAAGCCACAAAAAGTGAGCTTATGAAACATAAGCCTAAAACCAAATAAGCCGAAACAAACACCCCCTAAGCAGATCTCTTAATCGTTTCTCTCTATTTATGGCGTGTTTAGGTTTTGGACCTTGTTTTGGAGGATTTGCTAAACGAGTATCCTGAAATGATCTCCGTGGTATAGATATTACATTTTGATATTTATAAAGAATGTTTCTATTATGTTATTGGTAAGGGTGAAAGCTAAAAATACGCAACTTATTTGTTGAAAATGACCGAAATACATAACAAACTTTATTAATTACTAGAATCGCTTAAAATACTTTCAAATTTTAGTCAATTCGCTTTGAAAGTTGGTAAAATTATTCACAGTTTGAATGTATTTTAGCGATTCTAGTATTTGATAAAGTTTGTTATGTATTTCAGCCATTTTTAACAAATAAGTTGCCTATTTTTGGCTCTCACCCTATTGTTACTGTTTAATTAGGTTTTATTTATGAATATATAAAGAGAAATGCAATGTTAGTGTTTAATTAGGTTTTTTTGTGTGATTGTTTCAGATTAAACTGAACGGGCTGTTGCACTGTGATGATAATTGTGCTATAAAGGTGAGATTTCTACATTCATTGTTATTTATCGTGTCAAGTTTTTCTTAGGTTTTGTGGGAAATGCTTTTTATAATTTAGGACGATAAATTTATTACTTAAGAACTTTGTAATAGAGCATATATATGTTCTGCTTGATATGAAAAGATGGTGTAGCAGACCTGATAATCGATGTGAGCCTGTGATAAGAATCTGATCCATGTAAATATGCACCTTTGATTTATGACAGAGACCTTGAATCTCTTTGAAAATTGGTTGTGGTTATTGGATATGTTAATTAGTAAACATCTATAAGACCGTGACTAAGAATAGTTTCACTCTACACAGGCGTTTACATCAGCATTTTTTTTGAACACTGCAAACGATCTTACAAAATAATACAATGCCAACACACCTCACATATAAAACACAAGCAACTCAACAAGTAGATTTAGGAGGAAACCACCACATTCGCCAACCAGGAGATATGGACATTGGACGCCATAAACACGAGTGGATACCCCAAACACCTCACAAATATACATCTGCATATTATTTCAGTAACTTAGGCTACTCAAGATGAAATTAACGAAAAAGGTGGGTCTGTATTTCATTTTTTTTACTTTTGATATTTGTTCATGTTCGTTTCAGGAAATTGCTAGACAACTATGTATTGAGCACGAACTGATGTTTACCAAAATGGTACTATTTCCGATTCCTCTATTATCAAATGATACATATGAGCCAAGTTAAGATAGAGTTAATTACCTTGTGAATGTATTGCAGGCCTCATTTGATGATAATTCTCAATTCATGATTGACATGTTACGGTCAGTGTTTCATTTGAGTTACTCTATCCTCTTGTGTAATTTTCTCTAAATCTATCCCCACGCCACGACCTATATTGTGTCCCCATAACAGTTACAATATCTAGATTTATTATTAAAACTGTTTACTCGCCGTTTTTACTGTTACAAAGAACTCTTGATGTTTCACTGGGATGGAAGAAATACTGTTAAAAGATGGGAACAATCAAGCGTTACTAAATAATGATCTTCCAAATAGGCCACTAACTGAGTGTTCTCAACTTAATATTGATCTTCATTTCAGAGAATGTGGATTAGCACACAAGACAGTTATATTTGTGCTGGATGAGTTTGACCTTTTTGCTCAGGTGAAGTCACCATACTGATTGTAGTTGTTGTGATGTTTTCTTTCACCTTTAAGTTTAGAATCTGTTGCTGCTTGCTAAAATAAAACTCATCATTTTAGGGTAAGCAAAGATTACTGTATAGCTTGTTGGATGCAATGCAATCTGTAACGTCACAAGCTGTTGTCATCGGTGTTAGTTGTCGATTGGTATGTTAGAAGCCTAATTTTATACTTCAGTATTGGTTTTTATTCTTAATAATCGCAGAAACTAGCAATCTATAAACAATATGTGTACCCTTGCAGGATGCTGATCAATTGTTGGAGAAAAGAGTAAGATCTCGTTTCTCACATAGGAAACTGTTGTTTCTTCCTCCCCAAAAGGAGGATTTGCAGAGGTGATTGTCATACGATCAGATATTGTCTTGGGTTAAAGTTTGATACAGTTAGAAGTCTTGGATTTGACATTTGTGTGTTTGTGATGCAGACTTTCGAAACACATTTTGTCGTTGCCAACAGATTCAAGCCTCCCTCCTGATTATGTATCGGAATTTAATTCAAGAATTTCAGTATCCTTTTCTCTCTCTTTTATTTACAGAGTAAGTAATTAAAAATGAGTTTTATCACAAGTGTATGACATTCCTTGACATGTCTCAGAACATATTAGCGGATAAAAGATTGATTGAGGTCATCGATAAATTATCAGATTGTGACTCCACGTTTAGTAACTTTTTGAGATTTTTGTACGTACCTCTTTCTATATTCTGAAAATTTAAACTTTGTTTAGTACTTTTCATTATACTTTGACCGACTTCCGAAACTTACTAGTCAAGTTTTGTTTCATTAGGTTTTCTGCTGTAAGTTATATTGATTTGAAAACTGGTTTAATGACGCTTGACAACTTTAAATCTGCACTTTCAACCATCCATCGCCAGCCTAAGTTGGATTGCTTAAAAGGTATGCCATCTGTTTCACGACCTGCTCATTCTCTATTCAAGATATGAAAAACAAGATTTGCATGCTATTTTGATTTTAATCTATGGGTTGGTTGCAGATTGCTCAATTCTTGAGCTTTATATAATGGTTTGCATGAAGAGGTTGGAAGTCAAAGAACAAGAATCATATAATTTCAATTCTGTCATGAAAGGTGAGTGCAAATACGGCCAACAAATGTAACCTATAACTGTTATAGTGATTTCTTATAGCTAATATCTTTTGCAGAGTACAAAACTATACATGATTCGTTCCAGACATCGGATAACTATTCACGCAGTGTATGCTTACGGGTAAGTTTTACTTTTCTGTACAGTACTATAAATATCAGTCTGTCATTATGTTCTTTCAAGTTAAATTGCTGAATTCATAATGTGCAGCCTTTGAGCATCTTCTTGAACGTCAGCTAAAAGAGTTTGCAGATAGAGGACACAATCAATCAATTGAGTTTCGTTCAGTGAAGCTGCTGATTGCACCTTCTGAACTGCATCAAGGGTTGAAATCAAATCGCTCATGTCCAGTAAGTTAAATAGGTTCTGATTATGCAAGTCATATTTGTGGCTCCATACTGTGGGTCGCTGATGTACAAAATATAAATGAGTCAAACTTGTTCATTTGAGATTTACGTGATGGTAACTAAACTACTCTTTGGCTACTACTTGTGCAGGCAATCCTTCAGAAACTGATGGAATCATGAAAGCTATTTTACTTAGAAGAAAGTGTTTACTGATAATTAAGAAGATTGAAAGCTCAAGAGGATTAAAATCACGGAGACATCGACATCAAATCAGCCTTATTTAACTCATCTTTCTGTTTTTTTCTGTTGTTGTACACACATCTAAACGACACCTTCCCAGTTTCTTATCTAAATTAATCCTGCTTTTAGCGCCAACTTTATTAGAATTTAGATCCTGTAGAATTTAAAAGCTCCCCTATTATGCATCCATCCTGAAACTCGATACACTTTGTTAACCCAATGAACTAGACACCGTTACACCTACTATTATTGTCCAATGTTTTCAGCTCGTTAGTTCCAAAGTTTCTACTGTTATTAAAGCTGTTACCTAAACTTGTTTAGTTTTTCTCGAAAATGGTATTCACAACCATAAACTAGACCAGAATTTTGGTTGCGAATGAAACCTATGAAAGTCAGTATTGTGGAGGTGATTTGTAAAATTATCATTTTAGTTGATACACACACTATCTTAGTAGTATATTGTAATAGTACAACTTATGTAGTGCAGTTTCGTTTGGGGAAGAAGTAGCCGGGGAAAGATGAGTTGTATGGGTGCTGATCGGTTCGGTTATCGGGTTGTGAGATTTATTCGGTTCGGTTAGTTCGGTTAATTTTTTTGGTAAAATCGAACCGAAAATCGAATTTGAATTCGGTTTGGTTTTCATGTAGACCCAAAGATCCCGAATTACACCTTTTTTTTTAATTTAGTTAAATATATATATTTAGCAAAAAATTATTATTATATTATATTATCTTTTTATATAATAAAAGAATTACATTATTTCGGAGTTTTCTATCAAATTGAATCTTATGAATTAAAAAATTGAACCAATCAGAACGCTTGAATTTGCCACGTAGGTAAAATCGTGCGATCTGGTTGGTCAATAAAAAGTCAAAATTGAAAAATTTGTGATGGAGAAATATGATGAAGAAAAAAACACATAAAAATATATGTGTCAAATTTGTGAAGAAAAAAACATGATAAAAAAGGAGGTAATTAATAAAAAATTAGTGGTTTTTAATTTTAAATAAATTATATGGAGTTAAACGTAAATTTATAAATTTACAAGTTTTATTATAACTTTAAAAAATAAATAAATAACCCTTAAACTTTATATCCCCAGACTTATATTTTAAAATACTACAAACGTAAACAATTTTTTACTTCCGAACAAAGATTTAATAGTATATAATCACATCCCAAATCTACCCGAAGACTTTTTGGTGGATTTTTCATTGTCGGCCTAAAATCATGTTGTACAACTAAATAGAAAAACACCAAAGCACATAAAATATCATAAATAAATAAAAAGTTTTCTAGCTATTCATTAATGGGTTCGGAAGAATTGCATTTTTTTTCTTTTGATTTAACACGTACTAAAATTCTAACATTTAAATTTCTCAAAAAGTCTTTATTCCATTGACATATGTGTATGCCTATAAATCATATACAACAATCTAGGCCACTTTTATATCTTAAAAAAGTGTTGGTGACGGAAAAATGGGTAAAACTCTTTTTACGTTTGTATATGTATTGAAAATATACAATAGGCTAATCTTTGTTTGTTCAAAACATATTTTATGCACGAAACATGATACTTATTTGAGTTATTTAGTTTTCTATATTCTATAAATATTGACGATTTTGATAACTCAACTTGATGCTTTTAAATTCGATTGCGAAGCTAAATTTACATGTTTTAACACAAAGTATGACCATGAATCTTAAGTATAACTGACACAATAATGCAACTATAATCATAAATATATACAATATCAACTGCATACCCAACAGTAAGAATACTAGCCTTCAAAAATGGAGGTCAATGGTTCAAATATAACGAGGAGAAAATTAATCCCATTGTGGCCTCGGAGGTTTACTTGAGCCGACTTCGGGCTACCTAAAAGAGTAGTTTTACTGAGATTAGTCGGCTCACAATATCGAATTAGAAAACAGATAAATCAAAAGAAGAAAAAAATTACTAATTATCCTCAAGTTCATATAATATATAAAAGATATGGTCTATTCTCTTCATATGATTTCGATAATACTTTATAACATAATTTATAAAACAGAAAAAAATAAAAATCATACATATATTAAAAAAAATAATGTCTAATTCTCGTGCATGCACGGGCATTAAAACTAGCATATATAATATAATATAATGTTTTAACAATTGGCATTTATATTATTTTAATTAAGTTTTCCCCCGATGTGATTCATGAATGCAATCTTTTATATCTTTTATATAATAAAAGAATTACATCGTTTCGGAGTTTTGTATGAGATTAAATGTTATGAATTAAAAAATTGAAC
>BQNB010212672.1:0-10115 GCA_026074375.1 Tanacetum coccineum
GGCCATTTTTTAAAAGTACGTCAATTCCGACCCTCTTACTGTTAAAATTTTTGAATGGATCAGCTTGGATTGTGTTTTATCTCTAACGGGTTAGAAGGACATAATGATCTGTTTAAAACATTTTGAGCATGTTAAGAAATGTCAAGATGCGTTTTTAAGGTAACTATACCATTTAAATAATGTCAAGCTGATGGAATACACCATTGTTGAATTGTACCCGATTCATTTGATATGTTTGCTTTATACTAAGTTTTATTTTTAAGTGACAAGATCGATGTGGGAAGCTTTAATATGCAAACCCAAGAACCAAATAATTGTACTTTATTTTGAATGCGCATGCAATATGTTTTTCAAAAGTTGAACTGCGTTATTAGACTAATAGTGACTAAAGAAATATTTTGTTTGATATGAAGATGATGTTGATGTAAATTATTAAACAGGAGAAACAAGATACATTGTTTCTTGTAGGATGATGATCCTCAAGCATTGTATTATTTGTAGTTTTATGGTCAATTACTATCGTTTTATTTAGCCAAGTGAGTTACGAAACCACATCACCGAAGACATTTTTGTGGTTCAAACTACAACCTATATTAGGATATCATGCATGTCTTGTAGTTTTTGTTCACATAGCTTTGCTGGTTCAAATTTATTCTCAAGATCATGATCCGCTGTTGATCTTTATATTTTCATTCCTCCTCCCCGCTCTTTGGATGTGTTTGCTTCCTATAAGATAGTTTATTTTAACTCATAAATTTTACGGGTCTATTGTATGTCTTATTATAATAAAGATACGATGTATGTTACATTGTAGGAGAGTTGAAAGCTTGCTTAGTTCGTGTTCTTGGTTATAAATGGAATGTGTTAGTATCTTTTGAATGATAAATTGGTCGCCGTTTTTGTTGTATATATAGGTGAAATGGGAGTGTCTTGGGTTGTTGGTCTTTGTTAGCTTATCTAATGAGATGGATTGTGCTTGCAGGTGGCAATCTGAGGGCTATGGCTTCATTGAGTTTGTTAACCATGCTGTTGAAGAAGGGCAATCTGAGGGCTATGGCTTCATTGAGTTTGTTAATTGTGCTACTTTATATAGTTGAACTATGAGGCTGTTTCTTTTTTCCTGTTTGTAAATAGTGTCTGTGTGGGAATATATGAGATGTTTAGAATAAGATGAGTGTCACTAAATGTTGTTTCTTTTTTGTGATTAATCAACCATTTTAGTGGCAATAAATGACCATTTTAGCTTTTTGGTAACTAAACAGTTATACTTATGGTTCAAACTTCAACATTGCTCAAAATTGAAAATTGAAAAAAAACAAGAATCAATTGATGGACACGAGGTAAATTTGAAACCAATTATTCATTATAACAAGCAAACCTGGAGTTGTTCACAACAAAGCTTCTAAAAAGCCATTAAAATGGAATGATCAAAATGGCCCTAAAATTACTTACTAAAAACAAGATTAAATCCTTGGGTGTTCTTGCTATAATTTGTTCTTCATTGATGCAACATAGTGAGAGAAAACCTAGAGAGAAGAGTAATGGATTGGAATAGCCGCTGAAGTCAAGTAGACGCGAGTGGATCGACCATATCGAGGAGGCTGCTAACGTGAAGTGGCGATGAAGGAGCCAACGACTTGGATGGATGAGGTTGCTGTCGTGGCGTCGTGCGATGGGAGAAAGAAGTTGTGGATCTTAAGAGTTGATTATTGAAGAAGAAATGAGTGGAAGGATCTATGAAGAAGAAATAAATAAATGAGAAAAGTGGGGTTAGGTTGGTCTAATATGAGATCCTAGATAGAAACAAGCTCATATTTTGCCCCCTTTCATATCTAGGATTGTCTTTTGCAATAAGTAAAAAAGAAACAGTTTTTTTTATCATATGGATTAAGGAGATTCCCCATTAAGATTATTAAGCAAAAAAGAAGCACCCCCTATGTTTGTTTCAAACTTTTTATAAGCCACCCGTGATTTATCACGGGTTTATAGGCTAGTTATATATAACAGGTACAATCGGTTAGATTTGGTACATTTTCGATTTTGTAATTTGACATTTGGATTTCTATATGAATATTAGTTTGGGTATGATTTATGTAGTTGGAAAGATTTCGTTTTAGATTATTCGATTTATGTATTTGGAACCAATTTTTTAAACGAGTTTGCAAGAGAAAAGTTCCGTTGCAAATTTTAGTCTTGCCAATCGTTGAAAAAGTTTACCATTGCAAATTCGTTCTTATAATTTCTCTTGCAAAAATGATTCAGTCGCAAAATCTCTTTTTTCCACAAAAGTCCCTAATTTCCAACAACCTTTCTTCCATTGAAAGACCGTTACAAATATTTTTTGCTTGTTGCAAGTCGGTTGCAAAATAAATTTGCATGGAGCCTTTTTGCAATAGTCAAAATCCGTTGCAAATATAATGCAAATAGAAGTTTGCAACAAATCTGCAATGTATTTTGACCGTTGCATTAGCCCATTTGTATTGTAGTGATTACTTTTTTCTTTCATTTACTTTTTTTTTCTTGACAAATCATTTTATTATACTTCATTTTGTGAAAATTCTTTTATAAATATTATGTGCTTATAGTATTTTTCATTGACTTAACGGTACCTGTAAAAAGCAAGTAATACCCTTTTAACTTCTTTTTTTATTTTTTTATTTTTATAATTTTGTTTATATTATAATACTGCGAAATAAAAATAACGAAACAAAAAACATAAAGTTTGATTAGTTAAAAGCAGTAGTACAAAAAAATACGGAGCCGAAAATTGTCTTGTCATGTTAAAAGGTGAGTAAAACTGCCAAAAAAATGAGAAACAAAAATTATAAAGTTTGACAAGTTAAAAACAGTAAAATACAAAACGAAAAAACATAAAAATTTACACACAATGCTAAAGGTGAGTATTGTAAGTAGTAGGAAAGTTGAGAACATTAAATGCATTAAAAAGATGACGTATGGCAATATGACGTCAAAATTAATGGAGGGTGTCATTCAACTTTTTTTTTTCATTTGTTAAATATATATAAATATTGATATATAGCTGATAGAAGTCATAGAAATAGGGTTGGGCACGGTCCGAAATCAAATTGAATCATACCGAAGACCGATCTGGTTCAAAAGTCTGGATCGAAGAGTTCGGTCTAGACCCGGGTCGGTCGGGTCTGGTCCGAGTCGTCGGTCGATCCGGTCCAACAAGGCAATATAGTCGGTTTTGCGTAAGAGCGAACCAGACCGGACCGAACCGAGGACCGTAAATGAGAGAACGAGTGGACTGAGAACCGGACCGAAATACGTTCGGTCCGATCTAGTCCGGTCGGTTCGGCTCAGTCCGGTTTCTCGGTTCGGTCTGATCCGCGATCTATAATGCTCAACATACATAAAGGAAAGTGATTTGCACACTCATTTTTTTTATTGGGACACTCTTTTTTGTTCATTACATGCTTGTACGGTGTGCTTTAACTGCTTGTATAGTGAGTGTCTCAATCAAAATTTTGAGTGTGCAAATCACTAGCCATACATAAAACACCATAAAAGCTCGTCACTTAAACCACTTAAAGGTGGCCTAGTGGTAAAGGGAGTTGTGACTATCACTCTAAAATGTGTGAGGTCTCAAGTTCAATTCCTCCTAGGTGCAAACAATCTTAAGTGGTCACGCCAACCTCCTGAAAAAGAAAGACTTTACCTGATTTAAGTCTGTATGGCGATGGGCTCAAACCCCGTAGATTAGTCAGCAAAAAAGTCCATAATTACCCAAAAATAAAAGCTCGTCACCTGCTCACCTCTAAAGAGTAAAATGGTCACATCTGAATTTGAATGGTGGTTAACATTTTCTGCATCGTTGACAAAGTTTTTAAAAATAAATGTTGCGGGGTATTTAAAAATGTTCATTAGTCATCCTACAATTTTCTTGTTATATTATACCTATATACTATTGGGCGTGTGAAACGCTGCCGTTTCACCCCCTTTCTACAGTACCGAAATTTTGGGCTAAATTTGGCCCGGTTGTGTTGATCCACCTTTCCCAGTTTATTGGGTTGGGATTTTGGGCCGGCCCAATTTTTTTTCTTTTATATAAAAAAATAAAATTTGTTGGCATAAAATAAGGGGAAAATATATATATTACAAAAGTAACGATTTATTCAGAAACGTACATCTTTAGGTTACAATAAACGGTGTCATTTTACGCCACTAAAAACCATAATCCCAAATATATAACACATATTTACCCAAATCTCATAAAATTATATTAAAACAAATTCCATATACCAAAAAAAAATTTAAAAAAAAATAAAAAACATGAGACCCAACAAATAAGCCCATATAAAAAAAATATTAAACGTGAGACCGAAAAAATAAATTCAAAAGAAAAAGGAAAAAAAATAACGGCCTGAAACAACGCGCGGGAGATAAAATCATATAAGGGAAAAAAAACTATTAAAAAAAACCCGTATAGCCAAAAAAAAGAAACCTTTAAACATGAGGCACAACACGTATGCCCATATAAGGAAAAAGCAAACTATAAAACATGAGACCGAAAAAATAAACCCGCACAAAAAAAACAATTAATGGCCCGCAACAACGCACGAAAAATTACCGCCCCGCAGCAACGCGCGAGTAATCCTGCTTGTTTAAGTAATTGAACTACTAAAATAATCTATTGATATTAATATATATCCTATTAGAGCTCAAATACGACTCGTTTTCTTTTGGTTTTGATTATATACAATAATAGGCCATATAATTCTGCTGTTCTTTAATATTTGAAAACTCATTCATTTCATTTTTATTAACAGGCCATAAATTCTGTTGTTATATGTTCCATAACCTTTGACCCCTTTTTATAATCATTTCATTTTGTCATAATGCGAGTAAACATACACCGTTCTAAATTTTTATTTATTATCAAAGCTTTTTTTGCGACGAAATGATTAAATTATATAATGAAGTTACATATTTTAAGTATACTCCATACGGACTAAAGATAATAATACTACTTACACATAACACGATCAAAACATTTTATTCTCCGGGATCCCCAAACGTGACACGTGCCTTGATATTTTAATTTTTTTAAACGTTTTAAATTTTGCGGCACTGTAAACCTAACCCTTGATACAGTTTATTTAAGAAGAGGCTGGAGCCCAGAGGCCATGCATTCAAACAAACCAAAACCATTTCAAGGTGCTTAAGTAGTCTCTCTTATAGCAAATTTTCAGTAAACCTTCAAAAATAATAGACAACACAAAAAAACACCTCACAATTATTAAAATAGGCAAACCACACCCTAACTATAAAAGCATTGAACAAAGTATATATTAAAAATATAAAAGTACAAAAAAAATCCTCCGACTTATGAAAAAACAAATTTAGGCCTCGCTGCAACGCGCGAGCTACTTTCAAAAATTTAACTAATTTTCAAAACACACTTTCAGGTATGCTAAACGTTACAAAACAAACCTTCAACTTTATCCTATTTACGATTTTTTTATATATAACAAACATTATCCATTCAAATATGGAGTGCGTATCTATCGATTCATTCGAAAAAATAATGTCACTGAAAAGATCGTCGAATTGCGAACAAAACGAGCCCAATATTGCAATGCTTCTAAAATGCGTACGATTTTATAAAAAATGTTGAAGTTTAATATATATTTTAAATTTTTTACGAAAATAGTCTTTGAGGTTATCGGTTCGTTGCACGGTGAGTCCCAACGACTAACAAATAATACTTGGTGTTATTGGTCTGTTGCAAACATAGTCTCGCGGGCTCTGCGGCAGCGCACACGTGACGAACCTCGTTAGGATCACTCACCGGATTGTTTTTATTGTAATATGATGATGTGATTTTTAATTAGAAAAAATTGCGCCTTTGGTCCCTTCGGGTTTCCACAAAAAGCGTATTTAGTGCTCGTTACAGAAAAATTACTCGTTAGTCCCCATCGTATTCACTTTTCTGCGCCGCCCATCCATTTCACTAACGACGCCCAATTTAAGACCTCACGTGCCATTCACATGAGGGTAGGATAGTCGTTACACACTTACATTGTTCACGTACTTTATCTCTATTTTTATTCCTACATGTATACTTAAACTGCTTACACTTGTCCCTCCTTTTTTTCACAATACCCGATTCCCAAACACATAATACATACATTTGTTCGGTCCAATTGCAATTTTCCCTCTCTTGTTCTTTTCTTTTTCCTTTCCAAATTAGGAACCCTAAAAATGGTTGAGTGTTGGTGTGGAAAATAAGTTGTGTTTGAACTGCTTGGATTGATCAAAATCCGGGTCTGGTTTGCCCTTCATATACATTATAGATTACTAGACAAATACCTGCGCAAAACGATGATGTATAGCAGCAAATAATTATACTTGCGAAATCGTGATTTTCGTTTTCTCCTTGATGCAAAACTTACGGTAGTCATTTAGTTAGAAAAAAAATAACAAAAGTTTAAAGATTAAAGAATATTTTAAGTATTAATTTAGTTGTAGATAATATTACCACAATCTATTCAAAGTTATAAATGCATTAATATTAATCAAATCTACTATCGATTTCTAATTCATATCAGAATCTATAATCTATAATCTATAATCTATATCTATAATCTATATCTATAATCCTATATAAAATAAGGTTTTTGATTTTTTGATCTTGAAGCAAAAAATAGTAAAAACGACACCTGGATATTGTATAATAATCAACGGCTGTGAGTTACTTTACCTTGCCAGCATTTAATGTGAAAAAAAAAACATACCCCTCTTCTAGATATCATCCAACCTTGAATCTAAACCTGTATAACCCTCCTTTTTTTAATCAATAACTTGAATCAAGTTATTTAATCCATAATCTTGATACTCATTCATATTTTAAATAACCTAATGAACACAAAAAAACCATAAACAACAATCTAATTTGTTCATTTTACGATCGAAACATGGTGTTTTCAATCTACATATCGGTAAGAGGATATTGCCTAATCAACATTGGATGGCAATTACATGGGTTGTGTGTCACTTTAGTTCATCAACGTCAATTTTTCAGGTATCAACTAATAATTAAAATTATTCGATATGTTATTTTAATTTTTAATATCCATATGTTATTCGATATATACTTTGCTGATTGATTTCTTTTTTTGCTATTAAACATCACATCAGTTTCATTGTAATATGTTATGTTATGTTATAGATTGATAGTTTATTTATGGATATGATGTAATGTTTAATAGCAAAAAAAAATGAACAAATTAATTTAGGAAAGTTTGACAAATTTTAAACATTAATTGCGGGCTGAAATGGCACTTTAAAGGTCAGTTTCTTGATTGAGCCCATTAATTATTCCTCATAAACACGTATTTCCGCGTTGATTAAAACATCGAACATGTAAGCCGCGTTGATTAAAACATCGAATTATACTAAGGTTTTATGAAACAGGCTGTTCCTTTTACTCCAAGTGCTGGTGTCCTTGAATGGGTGAATGCCACATTACCACTCGAGGATTATCTTACTAGAAGGTTAGTTAGATTATGGTCCATACACTCCTCATGTTAACATTTAAGATGTTTATACATTAAAAATGGAAACTTTCAGTTCTGGAGATTGGTCTTATTCTAAATGCAGGCAACACATGGCTAAAAAATAATAAAAAATGCATTGTTTACTGGTATCATTTACTTTTTATATGTCATCTGTATTATTTTATCTTTACTGGTATCATTTACTTTTTGGTATGCATAAAAAATGCATTGTTTTTAATAAAAGCAAGAAATAATAAAAAAATATTAAGTTTCTGTTTGCTTAGCACTCTTTAAGATGCAACCTAAAGATAAGCTACCATCCATACCTTTAAATATTCATCACAGATTAAAAACTGATGATTTGAACCCTTGCCTTTCAAAAAGGTATGTCATATGTCCAACTCCATATATTTTAAGGTACGTCATATGGTTTGAACCCTTGCCTTTCATCACATATTAAAAACTGATGGTTTGCACACCACCCACCCCACTCACTTTTCTGTTATCTGTTTTATTGACAGGACAATACAGTTTTTAATGGGTTTTTTATTTCGTATATTTTGTTTTTTAATATTTTGACTTTATAGTTTTTGCTCCGCATTTTTTTCTGTCAGTTTTATTCATTTTATTAGCAGAACAAAGACAGTTTTTATATTATTCTGCTGCGTATTTTTTGTATTTTAACAGTTTTGACTTATCAAACATTATAATTTTTATTTCTTTTTTTATTTTATAGTTTTATAATAAAAACAAAATTTAAAAAAACAATTTAAAAAATAAAAAAAATAATAAAAAAAAATTAAGTAGCGTGTAAATCCTATGTTGATGGTGTATGAATTCTCCAAGCCTTAATGAATATGATTATACGTTTTTTTTGAGAATTAATCAACAATTTTGTTTCCATGTAAAATCAGTCATGTCAAGTGGAAATGATAGACAGCTATAATCACGGGAGAGGTTTTGAAGACATATTTGATTAGAATCAAATTAAAGCTGTGGATATGTTACCAAATTTCATGAACATAATATAATTGCTCCTAGCTGCCTCAATATTCTAATAGAAAAAAGACATTTAGCTGTAAACTGCTTATAAAAAGCACATGACATTGCATTCAATTCTAACCATCCATTTCTTACTATACATCTCATTATCATGGCTGGAGTATTGAACTCCTGTAAGAACATTAACTTGTCCAACAACAAAAGAAAAAAACTCATTTTAGGTGCTCTTGCTACTATCCTTCTAGTTTCGGCTTTTATCGGCATTGTCGTTGGTGTCAAATCGAGAAACTCTAGATCCAATGACTCCAATCCACAAAGTATTACGGATTCTAAAGCTCACGAAATCGTAAAGTCATCATGTAGCACCACATTCTACCCCGAACTATGCTATTCCACCATAGCTAGCCACCCTGAAGTAAGCACAAAGGTCAAAACTCAAAAAGACGCCATCGAGCTTGCTGTTAGCATGACAACAAAAGCCGTAAAACTTAGCCACTTCAAGATACAAAAGCTCACTAAGCGAAGAGGTCTCAGTCCGCGTCAGATGAGAGCTCTTAACGATTGTCTCGAAATGGTTTCTGAGACATTGGATGAACTTGGTCAAGTAACCAAAGACCTAGAAGAGTATGACACCAAGAAATCACTCAAACAACACGCGGAGGATCTCAAGACGTTAATGAGCTCAGCCATTACGGACCAGGAGACTTGTCTTGACGGGTTTTCTCAAGACAAGGACGATAAAAAGGTCCGTAAAGAGCTTGAGAAAAGCGAGAAAAGAGTCGAGAAAATGTGTAGTAATGCATTGGCCATGATATGCAACATGACCAACACAGACATAGCTAACGAGAATAAGCTCAAGGGGAGAAACTTAAAGGAAGAAAAACACGACACAGAGTGGCCTCATTGGATGTCTGTCAAAGACAGGAAGCTGTTGCAGTCAGGGACAGTGACACCAAACGTTGTTGTGGCTGCAGATGGTAGCGGAGACTACAAGACCGTGGCTGCTGCTGTGGAAGCTGCCCCGAAGAAGAGCAAGACAAGGTACGTGATTCGGATAAAGGCAGGAGTGTATCGCGAAAATGTGGAGGTTCAAAGGGAAGGGACAAAATAATGTTCATGGGAGATTGGTTAGAAAATAATACTCATTATCACACGCAGCCGGAGCGTTAAAAGGAACCGGACACACACCACCTTCGAATCCGCACAGTCGGTACGTTATTTATATGTACAATGTTTTCTTTCGTTTACATAACAAATGTAAGATCATACATTCACACTCCATAAGCTATATATTTTCATCTAGGGTAAAATGAATTTAACAGTAGTCCAAATCTAGTTAAAACTAAGAAATATTAATGTAGTTGATGACACTACAGCTAAGGAATAATTGTTAAAATTTTAACTTTGATATAAAAGTATGGTGTTGGACAAAGAGTAAAATAGAATGAGTCAATGAGACAATCGCAAGTTGCAAGGATATGGACAAATTTAAAATGACTGTTTTCGAAACATGTGTTACGAATTCTACAAAGTTAATCACTTTATATATTCTATTCTACTTTTAATGATTTTTTAGGTCATGTATTCAAC
>BQNB010212673.1:0-10115 GCA_026074375.1 Tanacetum coccineum
ATGGGCTTATGTAACAAACAAGTATTTTGTTAATCCAATGTATCTTTTTTAAACGACACGTTTAGTAGTCGTTCTCAGATCTTGTGCTATTGATCCATAAATGTAACGCCCTCAGATATTCAAACATTCCGCTACGTGCTCAGATTTGAGGGTGTTACATAAATAGGGCACCTACGGAATGCAAGTAAATCAGTCTAATTTTTCTAAGCCTTTTTCGATCTAATGTTCGACAGTTGTATATATTATGACATCACATTTAAAAGAAATGGCGACATAGGTTACACCATATCTTTCAAGCAGCTATCATCGATTGGGGGCGACTTAGGCTTAAACTGGTTATGTTGCAGCTTCCCTTTTTCATTTTCTTCACAGTTTAGTGCTTTACAGTTTTGGAAAAATGTTTATAAAATGAACTGACGAATTTTACGTTTGCTAAAACTATTTGTGGTTAGTGTTAAAGTTATTTTGAAATTACAAAATTCTAACTTTGAGACTAAATATATACATTGGGCGAAAATTAACAAATATTATCCTGCGAAGCAATGCGCAGTCTCCTAATCCCTCGTGTGAACATATCAACAAAAATGTATGATTGAATGATTTATATGTAATTTTCCCTTGTAAACGCTAAACATGCAATTGTCATATTATTTTATTGAGTCGCACAAAGACAAAAATTAGAACTATGAATAAATTATAAGGTGAAATGTCTTTATTTTTAGTTTATTAAATAGTATTGCATTATATTTAGGACATGTTTGTTTTAAGGGTATGGAATGAAGGGAGCCCAATCATTGCATCTTTTATTTGTTTGGTTTTGTATTATGAGAATGAAAGGATGCTAGAATACCCATAGAACCATATCAAGGGTCAAAGATGGATTTTCTACTGATTCTTTGTTCATTATAATCAAGGGTACAAAGGTGGGTTTTCTATTGATTCTTCTGTTCATTCTTCTCTCTCTCTCTCTCTCTCTCTCTCTCTCTCTCTCTCTCTCTCTCTCCTCTACCCCTTCTCCCCAATCTCTACTCTCCGAGTTGTCTCTCTCTCTCTATCTCTCTCTCTCTCTCTCTCTCTCTCTATCTCTATCTCTCTCTCTCTTTCTCTCTCTCTCTTTCTTTCTCTCTCTCTCCCCCCTCTCTCTCTTTCTCTCCCTTTCTCTCCCTCTCTTCCCTCCCTCTCTCTCTCACACACATATAATTACAATTTTTTTTCTCGACCTTCTTCAAATTACTCATTTTTACTATTGCATGTGATCCAAGTATATAGACATTGTTATTATAAATATGAGTATACCACGGAAGTAGTAGTTGTAAGTGCTTCATAATATTCCTTTGTGCAAATTCATACTCGTGATGAAGCTGGTTCACCGGAGCGAATTCATCATCATTTTCGTATTTGAAGAAGATTATGACATATTCCATGTCCTGTTTGTGAACATTTTCCATCTATAAAACATATCCGGGTAACTAGGTGTGGATATGGGTGAGCAAAACGGACCACGGACCGGACCGGACCGGACCGAACCTATTTCGGTCCGGTTCTCGGTCCATCATTTTCCTTATTTTCGGTCCTTGGTCCGGTCCGGTCTTACAAAAAAACCGGCAATTATGCTTTGTTTGACCGGACCGGACCGAAGACCGAACCAGAACGGACCATTTTGGCCCAGTCTTCAGTCTGGTGTTTTGGCCAAAGTCGGTTTTGGTTGGTCCGGTCCGATTTTCAGACCATGAGCACCCTTAGGTGTGGATATGGGTGTAATTGTTCATGTTCCTTGTATCTTCTTTTATATGAAATGAAGGTGATAAACTTTAGAGCTAACATTTATTGTGATTAATGATAAGGTGATAAACTTTGGAATGAAATCATGTACGCTCAATCTTTTAATAGTAATTTAGATGCGAAAGATGAGGTTACTATTGATATCCACTCAAAATTTATTACTCGAACCAAACAAGTGATATGGTAATGATACATTCATTGTTATTCCATCTTATACGTATACCGATATCCATTGCACACCAAACGCCCCCTTAATTTCATTTCCTATCATTCCAACTCAAGAGTAGGGATGGCAAAAAAACCCTAAACCCAATGGAAAAACCCGAAACCTAAAGTTTTTGGGGCGGGGCGGGACAAGCTTATCGGGTTACGGGGCGGGTTTCAAGGCATTAACGGGAATTTTTATCGGGTTCAGGGCGGGAACGGGGCATAACATCCCCAACCCGCCCCGCCCCGAAACTATATATACATATAGATCTATTATATTCATATATTTTTATGTTAGTATTTACGTAATAAAACCAATATTATCATTTTTTTTTAAGTTTTGTATCTTTTCAAAATTGCAAATTGTGATTATAAAAAACTTCTTTTGTGTAATGTTTTTAATAGAAGTTTTATTTTTTGATGTGGTTATCATTATTTATGTTTAATTTGTTGAAAACTTTTAAATGCTACTAATTAGTATATTATTAGTGGGAAATATGGCGTAAAAATAATAATAAACGGACAACAACGTGTATTTGGTGGAGCATTTCGCTCGTAAAGACGTCCCGATAAGATCCCTAACGGGGATTGGAGCGGATTTGAGGGGGCATCTCGCTCGAATGGAGCGCTCCGATAAGATCCTCAGTGGGGATCGAGACGGGTTCAGGGCGTGGTTTACTAATCCGGTTTGAGGATGAGGGTTGGCCGCCCCGCCCCATCCCATGGCTATTCCTACTCAAGCGCATGAATGTGTGAACTTTCTTTTGATTTCTTGTTATTTTCTTTCATCTTGAGAGAAAAAAAAGTTTACTTTCCCTTCTTTTCTTTTCCAATCATTTCATTTCTTTTCTTTGTATAAAAAACACGAAAACGCAGCGTAAGAGGTCATTTTTGAAATAATGAGCGGCAAATGAAAATGTTTGAAACTATGAATCTTTATATTTTGGCTTTTAGATATCGGACTCGGGTTTTAGTCAAGCCCAATTGTTATGGCCTCGATCAATAAGTTGAAATTTGTAATCACTATCCTTTCATTTTTTTTGAACGGCGATTTTATTGGAAACTAGCAAGATGCTAGAACTTACAACAAAATAAGATTAGGGTTTTTGAGCCAATCAATGAAACTAAACTTGGCTTTACATCGAAAACGAATCCAATAAAAAGAACGATAGACCAACATTTGTCATATAAACACTTCTGCCATTGAAGGATCTATCTTGACCAAATATCTTTAGGTTGTGCCGATTCTAAGTATACCACCAAACTATATAGCATATGCCTTCGAAGACATGTTTCTGTTTCACCGGGAGCCTGATGGATGAGATCCATTGACACCAATCTTCAAAGGAATTGATCTCCCTGTACTCCAAATCCCACCAGCGGGTGATCTTACGCATGACATCACTTATCATCTTGCAAGAAAAGAATAAGTGCCTGGACGATTCAGCCGTGCATTCACACATAGGACATAAAATCGATTCAATTTCCATACCTCTTCGGGAGATATTAAATCTAGTAGGTAAGCAGTCGTGTATCACTTTCCAGGCATGAACATTTATCTTAATGGGAACCTCTTTGACCCATCTCGTCTTCGAAATACCCTTCGGAAGAAGAGCATTGTCAATAAGCTTCCTGACCGACGACACCGAGAAATCACCCGAACCAACTAAAGACCAACTCCATCTATCATTTGAATTGCTGAGAGTAACACCTTCTACCATTTCTTTTAACCTCTCAAATTGTGCCTGCTCCACTCCACCTCTCGGATTACGTCTAAAAGAAAATTCCAGACCTCCATGTGACAATTTCGACGCAACCTCTATGTTTTTCATAGATTCCAGTGCATACAATCTAGGAACTAAATTTTTAAACGCAATATCCCCACACCACGCTACATCCCAAAATGACGTATTAACCCCATTACCCAGCTTCGGAGTAATAAAACTAACCAAATCAATACCATGCAACTTCAAACTCTCAATTTCATTAATAATATTAAGCCAGGTAGACGGATACCTAGCTTGGACCTTCTTACCAATTTTTCCATCCTCACCATGCAACGCTTTAATCACTCTAACCCATAACGATTTCTTTTGAGAGAAAACCCTCCAAACCCATTTAAACATGAGCGCCCGATTTAACGCGAATAAGCTGGACACCCCAAGACCGCCAACATCTTTATCAGCCAAAACACTTTTCCATCTAACCCAACTCAGTTTCTTAGAATTGACATCCGCACCATTAAAAAAACACGCACGAATAGATTCTATATTTTGAAGCACCTTCATAGAAACTTTAAAAATGGACATATGGTATATTTGGATCGCGCCTAAAACAGATTTAAGTAAAGTTAATCGCCCTCCGATGGAAAGAGTTTTTAATTTCCATTTAGATAACGAGTTGCATTTCCTTTCAAGTATCATCATGCACGAATGTTACGAGACATAAGATCGCCCACTCTAGATCCTAAATAATTAAATGGCGTTTTAAGAACCAAGCAACCTATCTTCGCAGCAGCATGCTTCACCTTGTTACTATCCACAAAAATACCCATTAGATTACTTGTATTCATGTTGATCCTAAGACCCGACAAGATAAACCATCAGCACTCGAATAATGTAGTCGATATTACATTGGCTCTATTGACCCATGAAAATAGCGTCATCAGCATAAAACAAGTGTGAAATCTGTAAAGATGAATCCAACTTGATCCCGTTAAATAAACCTGCATCCACCACTCTTTGAAACGAAACATGTAAGCTCTCCATAACCAAAATAAATAGAAAGGGAGAGAGCGGATCACCCTGTTTTAAACCTTTGTGAAATTGAAATTCCTTCGTAGGACTTCCATTTACAAGAACCGAACCCCTAGATGAATAAAGACAACTTTGAATCCACTTACATCATTTCTCTCCAAAACCGAATCTCCTCAAAATATCATCAATAAAATCCCATCTAACCGAATCATACGCCTTTTTAAAATCAACCTTGAAAATCATAGATTGTTTCTTTTTATTCTTACACCAATGAACAATCTCATTCAAAATAAAAGGACCGTCCAGAATTTGTCTATCCGACACAAAAGCGGATTGAATTTCATCAACAATATCATCAAGAACCGTAACAAGACAATTTGCCTGAACCTTAGCAATAACTTTATACAAACTCCCAATAAGACTAATGGGTCTGAAATCTTTAACCATATTAGCATTAGGCACCTTAGGAATTAAAGTAATAAAAGATGAATTACCCCCTTTCGGGATCTCTCCATGCAAAAAAAACCATTTGACAGCATCAACAGCATCGTTACCAATAATGTCCCAATACCGTCGATAGAAACCAAATGTAAAACCATCCGGCCCGGGTGATTTATCAATACCACAATCCCAAACCGCCCTTTTAAATCTCCCTCGTTAGGGAATAAACCCCACCTCCCCCCCCACCTTTCCAAATTCATCTTCTGCTCCTCCAAGAAATTTCTTAACGAAATCCTTCTCTAACAAGATACGACTTTTATTAGGCTTTTCGAATCTATTTTTAAAGTGCTCGAAGAATTCATGTTTTACTAAGTGAGGAGATTCCATCCAAATACCATCAACCAAAACCCCATGAATAGTTAGACGACCTCTCTTTTTATTAAGCACGCCATGATAATACTTCGAGTTCTCGTCACCCTCGATGAACCATTTAATTTTAGCTTTTTGAGCCACTTCCATAGCATCAACCTTCTCCACCTCTTGAATCAACCGAACAACTTCCCGCCTCCGATGGCCTTCAGCATCTGAACCCTCTCCTTTATCAATAACCCCATCAAGGTCAGCTAACTCAGCTTTAGAATACTTTTCCTACTGTTCAAACTCTCCTTATGTAATCTAGCCCATATCCGAATTTTCTCTTTTAGATATTTAAGTTTGCTTATGAATTTTCTGTAAGAATTTTGATCATTCACGTTAGCTTCTAACCAAGTCTGGTCTACTAACTTATCAAAACCATCAAGTTCGAACCAATAATGAAAGAACTTAAATGGAATCGGCCCATAATCGTAATGAGCTTCCCGCATAATGATTGGCCGATGATCCGATAAAAATCTATCCAAAGACGTAGATGAAATACTAGGGCATGAACACATAAGATTATCATAAATAAGAAACCGATCAAGTTTACTCATCTTCTGGGCGGACTTATGACACCACGTGAAAGAGCACCCACCTAACGGAACCTCCACTAAACCCGCGTTAGCAATGAAGGAATTAAACGCCTCCGCACCATGTTTGTTAAAAATCGACCCAAACCTCTCACTAATGTCACGCACTTCATTAAAATCTCCCATAATAACAACTTCACCGTCCCAATTCCCAATCACAAACGATAAATAATCCCATAACATCTTTTTTTCGCTTAAATCTTGAGGAGCATATACCGATATAATAAGTAATCTCTTCCCACTAGAAACCCACACACCTCTAACCATAATAAAGTAATCCGATACCGTATCATTAATTTTCTGAAACATATTAGGATCCCATACACATAGAATCCCCCCCGATTTACCAACCGATTCACTATACACGTAATCAAAAGTGAAATTACCCCAACACCTCTTAATGCACCAAAGATTAATTTTCTCCATTTTGGTCTCTTGTAACGATAAAAAGTTCACCTTATAAGATACACATAACTCCTTTACCCAATCTTTTTTAGCCTTTTGGGCGAGGCCTTGAATATTCAAAGATAAGAAATTCATCGATGAAACTCATCCACTCCTTGTGATTCAATAATTTCTTCCATATTTTTAATACATCCTGTCATATCATATCCCATAGTCTGCCCCACGTTAACGAGATCATCAATCAATTCAAGTATAGACCCACCTTTACGAGGTACTTCCGACTTCTTAAAATGTCCAGAACATGTGGACTCATGTGTGTCATTTGAAACCTCCACCCGCTCATGAACATGTTGTCCCACGCATACTCCATCTTCCTGCCCATCATTTACTCTATTCTCATCCGACCAATTGTCAACCTTTTCTACAGGAACATCTCCCTCTTCGTTAGGTGTGAACCCAGGAGGATATTTAAAACTATCTTCATGCTGGTCATCAATATTTTTTCCATCCCTCTTTTTGTTAAGAACCTCATAAATACCAAACGGATACTCAGAATGAACATCGCTCTGCCTAATAGAGTTTCCTTCAAAGATACTTTTGTCAGGTACTTCCTCAAAGTTTGTCTCAGGAACTTCTTCCATATCACTTTCACCTTCCACATCTTTAAGGTTTTCTGATACACCCCCATGCATATCATCTTTATGTGATCCATCATTCACGTCATATACCTCTTCACCATCCTCCTCAAAGTCGGGCACCCAACCTGGTACCTCTATAGCGCGAACCCAACATGTCATGCCTCGATACACCATTTTAAAAGAATCAAACACAACCGTCTTCAACTTTGTACAAATGCAAATTCTGTTACTATGATAACCCTCTTCCTCTAACTCCTCTCCATTTAGTAACGTACCCCATCTAGATGCGATACGGCTAAATGCATTTCTAGACCACCACTTACATGGAACGCCCTCAACCTCCACCTATATAACCCTTTCATCTATAACGAAATCATTATGAGCTTGAATGATCTGAGAGAACCATGAACCCACTGTCAAATTAAATTGAAACCTTTTCTTGGTTTCATCATCTTGAAACACAATCATAACCTAAAAACCTCCCATATACTTGAGCTCAATATTCACATATCCTTCTTTACCTAAGACCACCTTTAAATTTGTTAATGATGCAGACAAAAATCTTCATGATTCAAACATGTCTAATCCAACACCATATTTGGACACTCTTCCATACCCACATTCTGAACTTGATTTCCTTTAACCACATGAGCATAAGAATTTGTCATACCCTTTGCCCCATGATTAACATTATTCGTCCCCTTGTTATTCACCTTGTTACTTTGTTTGTGTAGCGGTTCCCTTTGAAATCTTGCCACATTAGCGTGAATTTTGTTATGTCCCACCCATACCGTACACAAGTTATTGATCAAGCGATCTATATCAAGAACCTTTTATGAAACGCACAAAACCAAATCTTTTACCTGCTTTCGTTCTTCTATCTGGAATAAAAGCATCCACGACATGCCCATAAAGTTTACATGTGTTCCATAAATCCTTGGCACCATACCCATCAGGAAAATTTGTTACAAACACAGACGTGGATATCTTCTGAACATCATCCTCCTTAGATCTCTGGCTACCCGACATAACCATGTTGAAATAACGATTGGAAAAAAATTATTTGAAAAATAAAATTAGGGTTCAAGAACGGTTACGAAACCCTATACGGAAGCACAAATCAAAATCCTCAAACCCACGTCGAATCAAATAAAAACCAATTAATACCGATCAAAGTTCACACCTCGCGTAATAAACGATCACAAAGGAATAGGGACGATCACGATCGAGGCCTAAACCCTATCACAAAATAATAGACGAGGCAATGAAAATAATCAAGGTAGATTAATCAATCGTTATTTAATGATTGGAGAGCTTACAAGATCCGATCAGGCAAACCAGATGCAAGGGTATTCTAGATCGCCCATTATATGGTATAGCGTTCAGAATTGAAATCATGTTGCCAATAAGCGCTTAAGCGTTTTACTTTTTATTACAATGTTAGTTTTCAAATGCTACTTGTTTAAGCGTTTGGCATTGATGTTTTAGTTTTATTTCATTTAACATTTTTATAACTAATACAACTACATTAGCAAAACGTTTTATGTAAAAAAATACACGCGTACTCATAGCTGTTGCTAACGCTACTGTTTGTTGTTGTTGTTATTAGTAGACATTAAGACCATATTAACTATTAATAAATACGAGTACGCAGCGGAATATAAACACGCATTGTCTTCATATAGTCATATAAATTAACATAACAAGAAAGTAAAAGAAAACGTGTACCTTTTAGCAATTCTTCAATCAAGAAACAATAAAGATCAAAGTATGATCTCTCTACGGATTTGTACACAATACGTTCTTAGCAATAGAGTATGCTAGTACTAATAGTGTTAAACAATCGCCTTTGGAAAACCTTGAATCAAATCAACACAAGAAACTATGTTTCTTGTTTCCTTGCCGTCGAACAAAGCAAAACCGAACACACCTATAAATGGTTTCGGTCGATCAAGCACAAAGAGAAAGAAAGAGATTTAGGGATATATCCAACTAATGAATCTTTAATCTCTATTTATAACCTTCTCAATACTTGGTCAACAAGCAAAAGCCCACCTCTTTTGGGTTGGGTTTATTCCGGTTAGAGCAAAAGGGAAGGGGCATAGCCCACTTTCCTTTTTCCCGATTTTCCTTTAAAGTCCTTATTGTTTAACATTTAATTAATTATATCTAAATATATTTAATTAACTATTACCAACGAATTACGTGTGCATCTCCATAGGCTCAAAACGAGACCGGACATATATTATTTATATGTACATTCCTTCACAAGCAATGGTCTATGCTCGGGCTTTAGATGCTGGCTTTGAGACCAACCACCTAGAAGATCTCAATATCACATATGTTTTGCTGATGCTTTTGGATCTCCACTTTTAAGGTACGGACACATTTAAAAGTCTTAGGAAGTAAAGAAACGAAGTAATGATGGGGATTCTTTGGATGAAAACAAGAACCATGTTGTAAAATAAAAGTTCTGGTCAAAGTTTATAAGACTGTTTATTTCCGTATATTATTTCTATTGGGATCGGTACATGTATATGAAATTCCAAAGGGTAGTGGTGAAAATTATACTATTTCCGTAGATTACTTCTCGGCAGTGGTGAAAATTTATATTTCTATTGGGATCGGTACACTTACATGAAACCAAAAGCGTTGTTAAATAACTCAGGAGTGAAACTTTAACACGAGGGTTACTTAACAAGACATTGAGGAAGGTAAATGTCAACTATATATACACAAATTTAGTTTCTCTATTTTCCGTATATTATTAAGTAAAACACAAACAACTTTTCACATGATTTAACTAGTTTTAATGCCCGTGCACGCACGAGGTTTAGACATTATGTTTTTTTAAATACATGTATGATTTTTATTTTTAT
>BQNB010212675.1:0-10115 GCA_026074375.1 Tanacetum coccineum
GAATCAGAAGAGTACAAAGCCGAAGCCAGAAAAGTCAAGCCTCAGTCAAAATCAGCCAAGAAAAATCAAAGTCAGTCAAAGATGGTCAAACTAAGTCAAACACAAAAGGACAAATCCTAAAAATGTTTCACTTTGGTCCCTCAACTCTCACAAAAGTCCAAAAATGTCCCCTCCTCTAATTAGGCCTTACCCGGATCTAATCCTAGCCCACTTTACTTTTATATAAACTCCAGGGACCTATCTTGCAACTCCCCAATCTAGTTTATAACAAGAAAAGAAGAAAAAGAACACAAGGACCAATTGTGTAAAATCCCAAACCTATAACCAATTTAACTGTCAAATTTGGGCGCCAAATCCTTTTACTATTCACCCGTCTCCCCCGTTTCACCAAGCAGTTAAAACCAAGGGGCAAATCAAAATCAAAGGGTTAGTTAGTCAATTCATGAGCTCCTAAACACAATGGCAAGGACAAATTAGTCTAATCAAGAGGGAATCATTGGTCACTCAAGCTCTAAGGACACGTCAGAGCAAGAAAAGCACAAAGTTAAGTGGGATTTGCTCTTGGATCACTCACACAACTAACACACTGTCACATCAATGGAATGACACGTTGGCGATCCCCAGATACACACAGCTTAATCAAACGGCCACAATTGATGCTCAAATGATTGAATAAATGATTGGCCAGGATTAAAAGGATTAGAGAGCAAGGCAAGGGGCTAGAATCTTCCCTAGCTGACTATAAATAGGCCTCACTTCTCACACACACAGAATGGAGTTTTTTTAGTAATTTTTAGTTTAGCTTAATTTCGTATTTTACTTAAATGTAATTTTGCTTAAGTGATTTGTATTTCCTTTTTAAGTAATGTAATCAGTTTCTTTAATTAATGAAATTCAGTTTTTAGTATTTTAAATCTCATTTTAAGCTCTAATTTAAAGTCATAAGCTCTCTCAATAAGCAAATATGTCAATTAGCCTTAATAAGCTCTAATAAGTCTATAAGCTTATTATGGAGCTGAATTAAATCTAAATCATACCTAAGCCTTAAAATCAGCTCTAAATCTATATATTACCTTTGCTTAAGAAGTGGAAAGCTTAAGGAAGGGGAGTTAGCAATGGATGGACTCCCAAGGATTTACACTAGCTTATTCACATGAATAAGCTAGAGCTTGTAGCTGTTATTTGAGAATTAGCTTCTGTTTAGCTGAAGTTTAAAGTAAGTTTCCTCTTAGATTCTTTGTCTCTTTACTTATTTAGCTTTAACTGCCTATTAGAGTAAAACTGCTTATTTGCTTATTCAACTAGCTTATTAGTGCTTAATTCTCTCTACTTGTGCTTATTAATCATTAATCTCCATCTGTTTTTAGTCTTATCATATTAGATCTTAGTTTTTCATAGTTGTCTTAATAATCCATAAAAACCAAAAAAATATTAGTGTAATTTCTTAGAACCTGCATTCTAGCTTAATTCAATAGTTAGATTATGTTATTTAAGGTAGTTATAATCTGTTAAACATCTGGTATTAAGGATTTAATCAGTAGATTTCATTTTAAAAGATTTTTCAAAACTGCCAAGTATATAAAGGAGTGTTTGGCATAACTCACTTTGACCTCAAATAGTCAAAGTGAGCCTTGGTTTTTACTTGAGTCAGTTGTTAAATCATTAGAGATTAGTAAAAGATGAGTTTTCAAAAGTTAGATGTTAAATTTGATCAAGTTAGGAGTTAAAATTTGTGTTCTAGCACCAGGGCATTTTTCATAGCAATAATTTGTGCAAATTATTGAACCAAGCCAACTAAGGCTTGGTTAGTGCTTGTTGTGTGTTCTAACACTCAACTTGAGTGAGTTTAAGTGCAGGATTACCCTTTTGGTAACCTGCACTCTTAGTTCACACTTGTGCAAAGTGTGACAGTACTAACTTAAAGTTAGTACTGTCACTTTTAGCCTAGCTTTTAGTTAAGTTTAAGTAGGATTTAGGAGCTTAGATTCAAGTAGGACTTAGATTAGCTATAGCTTAATATAGTTTAAGTCTTTAATTTTGTTTTCTAGCTTATTGTCTTAGCTTATTTTGCTGTCAAAAGTCATAAAAAAGCCTGAAAACATCAAAAACAGTAGGAACTTAAGTAGAATCTTAATTTGTTAATTTAGCTAATGAGTCTAGATTTTATAGCTTATATAGATGAATATTAAGTAGTTTTATAAGTCCTTAAAGTCTTAAAGTCTAGTTTAGCTTTTTAAGCTTTTAAGCTCATTTGAATTTTGTGCTACTTTGGCTCATTTCCTGAGTATGCTATCTTTATCTTCACTTTCAGTTATAAGTTAGTACAGTTAGCTTAGATTTTAGCTTGTCAAATTCAGTAGTATTAAGTTTAGTTATAGCTTATCTTAAATTTAGTTTTAGCTTATTTCCTAGCTTATTTCATAGTTTAATTCTGATCTTAAAAGTCAAAATTGCATCAGCAGTACTTTCAAGAGAAAGTACTGCTGAAATTTTTACACTAGCAGTACTAACCTCAGTTAGTACTGCTACCTTTAGCCTAGTTTTAAGTTCAGTAATTTTAGGATTTAGCTTATCAAATTCAGTAGGACTTGAGTTTTAATATAGCTTAATATAGTTTAAGTCTTTAATTTTGTTTTCTAGCTTATTGTCATAGCTTATTTTTGCTGTCAAAAAGTTGAAAAAAGCCAAAAACAGTACTTAGAAACTTTAGAATTTTAAATTTGTTAATTTAGCTTATGGGTCTAGATTTTATAGCTTATTTAGATAGATAATAAGTAGTTTGATAAGTCCATAAAGTTTTAAAGTCTAGTGTAGCTTATTAAGGTTTTTAGCTTATTTAGATTTTGTGTTACTTTGCTTATTTCCTGAGTTTGCTTAGTTCATGATCAATTTCAGAAGCATAAAAGTAGTTAAAGTTTAATCTGCCATTTGTCGTTTCGCATCCCCGATGTGACATCTAATCCGAAAGAAATGGGTGGGAGGAGTAATTTAAGGGTCGGTAATCATAATAAGTACGCGAGCTCTTAGTCGGAGGCGTGGCCCCGATGTGGTCGTTGAAAGAAAGTGATACTGATTCCTACTTAATAATGTAAATAGAAATAATAAAAGTTGCAATTTAGAAAATCACAATAGTAAAAGTTTCATTTTCTAAAACCAAGGTATTCTTTTGAGCTAAGGTTTGCAAAAGTCTACAAAGCTTTTTCATCGGAAGTTCATGCGTTTCGGTTAGTATTCTCCGGATGGGGTGTCAAAAGCCTTAGCACTTACCCGATGACGGTGGGATCGCTAGAGAAGAAAGTCATTTATGGGACAAGTGAACCAACGATGTCTTAGCTAAGGAGGTTTTTGTTTGCTTTGAGATGTGATCTTCTAGTTGATTACAATCATTTTGCCCAAAAAGGCCCATGGTAAAGCTTGGTCGGATTCAACTATCTAAATAATGTTGATTTAATGTTTTAAAAGTAATTTGAACACACACACCTAAATATATGATTTATGTCGGGAAGAGGAATTCACAAGTTATAATTATAAGTATTTCTTAGCATCATTAGTTCGAACTAGCAGTGATCTTATTTTTTAAGCTTAGCATGGTGAAAAGGTGAAAAATCGGGATGATGAATGTCTTTTAGACACTTAATTGTGCATTTGTGGGTTCGAAATGATGCCTTAAAGTTACCAATGAGGTAGCGCGAGTCGCAATACAATACATAATGCTCAACACAAATAAGTTGTCGTTAGGTAGTTAATTATCAAGAAAAATCAATACGCGCTGCGAGCGTGCAAATGGAAGTCGGTGTTGTAATAACATGTATCTCTTATCTCTCTCAACATAAATCTTGCTACTTTTCAAGGTTAGATTTGGGGAAGTTTCAAGGTATTTGGTTATAAGGCATGTGATATTGCGTGATGACACACAATCGTTTAGTTTGGGAATTTTAAAGATAAGTGTAAAATCACACATATCCATTTAATGCTTAAAACACCCAAATAAACCCAAAACAGACCAAAAATGCAAAAATATGTTTGGTATTTAGTGCTTGTGATGCTGGTAACGGATATAATCCAAAATCCACAAGAAAAATAATCAAAGAATAATAAGCAATCACGGACATGATAATCTAGAAGAGTAACAAAAAAGAAGCCAAAGAATCAAAGCCGAAGCCAGAAAAGTCAAGCCTCAGTCAAAAGCAGTCAAACAATGGTCAACAAGGACCACAATATTCCATTTTAACCCTCAAGTTTTTCCAAAAATGTCCCCTCCTCCCAAATGGGCCTTGCCCGGATCCTAAAACCCAAAACCCTAGCCCATGTCCTTTTATAACAACCACAAGGGCTAAACTTGCATTTCTCGAAGTGCTTATAACTAGAAAATAAGAAAAGGAAGACAAGGACCATTTGTGTAATATCCCAAACTTGTAACAGTTTTAACTGTCTAAAAATGGGCGCGAAACTCATTTACTGTTCACTCGTCGTCCACCTTTCACCCCCATGGTAAAAGAGAGGGCAAATAGAAATTGAGGGTTCTATTGGTCAATTCAAGAGCTCGTTTACACAAAGGCAGGATTGAAATTAGTCTAATGTCAAAGGATTCTTAACGTACTCTCAACTATAAGACACGCGGAACAAAGGCAATTAACACAAGGAAGGTGGGATTTTGTGCTAAATCACTCAGAGAACTAGCACAATGTCACATCAAAGGAATGCCACGCTGGCAATCCTTAATTGTGCACAATTTAATCCAACGTCCCACAACATAGATCAAATGATTGAAGAAAATGGAAGGCAGAGATTGAATGATTGGAGAGCAAGGCAAGAGGGCTAGAATCTTCTCCAAAAGGCTATAAAATAAGCCCTCACGTTCTATTCCCTCACACACACACACTATCTAGGTTTTTAGTAATTTTTAGTTTAGCTTAATTTCGTATTTTTACTTAAATGATTTGTATTTCCTTTTTAAGTAATGTAATCAGTTTCTTTAATTAATGAAATTCAGTTTTTAGAATTTTAAATCTCATTTTTAAGCTCTCATTTAAAGTCATAAGCTCTCTCAATAAGCAAATCTGTCAATTAGCCTTAATAAGCTCTAATAAGTCTATAAGCTTATTATGGAGCTGAATTAAATCTAAATCATACCTAAGCCTTAAAATCAGCTCTAAATCTATATATTACCTTTGCTTAAGAAGTGGAAAGCTTAAGGAAGGGGAGTTAGCAATGGATGGACTCCCAAGGATTTACACTAGCTTATTCACATGAATAAGCTAGAGCTTGTAGCTGTTATTTGAGAATTAGCTTCTGTTTAGCTGAAGTTTAAAGTAAGTTTCCTCTTAGATTCTTTGTCTCTTTACTTATTTAGCTTTAACTGCCTATTAGAGTAAAACTGCTTATTTGCTTATTCAACTAGCTTATTAGTGCTTAATTCTCTCTACTTGTGCTTATTAATCATTAATCTCCATCTGTTTTTAGTCTTATCATATTAGATCTTAGTTTTTCATAGTTGTCTTAATAATCCATAAAAACCAAAAAAATATTAGTGTAATTTCTTAGAACCTGCATTCTAGCTTAATTTAATAGTTAGATTATGTTATTTAAGGTAGTTATAATCTGTTAAACATCTGGTATTAAGGATTTAATCAGTAGATTTCATTTTAAAAGATTTTTCAAAACTGCCAAGTATATAAAGGAGTGTTTGGCATAACTCACTTTGACCTCAAATAGTCAAAGTGAGCCTTGGTTTTTACTTGAGTCAGTTGTTAAATCATTAGAGATTAGTAAAAGATGAGTTTTCAAAAGTTAGATGTTAAATTTGATCAAGTTAGGAGTTAAAATTTGTGTTCTAGCACCAGGGCATTTTTCATAGCAATAATTTGTGCAAATTAGTGAACCAAGCCAACTAAGGCTTGGTTAGTGCTTGTTGTGTGTTCAACATCATACTTAGTGAGTTTTAAGTGCAGGATTACCCGTTGGTAACCTGCACTCTTATAGTTTCACACTGTAGCACAGTACATGACAGTCCTAACTTAAAGTAGTACGTCGACTTTAGCCTAGCTTTGTAGTAAGTTTAAGTAGGATTTAGGACCAGATTCAAGTAAGGACTTAGATTAGCTATAGCTTAATATAGTTTAAATCTTTAATTTTGTTTTCTAGCTTATTGTCTTAGCTTATTTTGCTGTCAAAAGTCATAAAAAAGCCTGAAAACATCAAAAACAGTAGGAACTTAAGTAGAATTTTAATTTGTTAATTTAGCTAATGAATCTAGATTTCTTTATAGCTATATAGATGTAATATAAGTAGTTTTTATAAGTCCTTAAAGTCTTAAAGTCTAGTTTAGCTTTTTAAGCTTTTAAGCTCATTTGAATTTTGTGCTACTTTGGTTCATTTCCTGAGTATGCTGTCTTTATCTTCACTTTCAAGTTGTTTTCTAGTGTTATAAGCTTAGATTTCTTTTCATTTTTAGATTAAGCACATTATAAGCTTTCTAGATTAATTTTCCTTTTTAGATTTGAGCTTGTTATAAGCTGTTAGGTGAAATTAAGCCCAAAAGCCTTCTCACTGTGACAACAACTTAAATAAGATGTTTTAGAGCTTATAAGTTAGTTTTAGCTTAAGGTCCTTTTATTAAAATAGCTTATTTAAGTGTCTTCTATAAATCTTAGTATTTAGTTTTTCAAAAAAGTAAAAAAATTAAAAAAGTGCAAAAAGTGGGGTGTGCCTGCCTTGAACCCACGACCTTCATGTTATAGACCAAATGCCTTAACCATCTTGCTTCAATAGCTCATTCGTTTACATCTCCTTTCATTAAAACATTATACACCTTTTGGCTTTATAAGACAAATAAGCTGTTAAGCTTATTTCGTAGCTTATTTTATAAGCTACGACTTCGGGCTTATTTTTCCTAGGTTTGTTATAGCTTAAGCTATTTTCCGTAATTTTTCTAGAATTTTTACTCTAAGTTTAGTATTTTTAATCTTTTATTTTCTTTAAAAACTTTAAAATATCATAAAAAATAGAAAAATAATCCGAAAAATAAAAATCTTTTTTATAAAATTTTCTTTTCATTTTAAGTTTGTAGGAAAATTAGTTTCACTTTCATAGGGTCTATTTTGCAAAAATTCATCTTTTTAAAGAACGGGTTTCGTTCGTGTTCTTGGTTTTTAATTTTAACTCTCGTTTTAGCTCCGTTTTCGTTCTAGTTTTTTTTAAACTTCGTTTTTAGTCAATTAGAATACATTTGAAAAGAAAAATAAAAATTAGGTTTAATTTTGTAGAATTTAGGTTTTTGGCCTTAGTTTTAGTATCCCATTTCGCGTTTTAATTAAATTTTAATTGTTTTTTTTAGATATAGGTTATCAAAAAATATCTTTGCTTCATTCAAATCAGGATCCAAACCTAAACGTGGTTTCAATTTCACTAGTCATTGGGGATAACGACTCGGGTGATCATACTTACCCGGTTTAATATACGTATTATATATTATATTATATATATTTTTTAGAGTGACAAGAGACATATAGGAGATAGTCTTTGAAGCCTTTGACAAGAGACATATAGGAGAGGATGCCATCATATCTCTAAGAGATAGTGTATACAGATTGTTGCCTCAAGATCCAGTTAATAGATCAACACCTTTTAGATTCCAAATGAAGCAGGTGTGTTGACAAAAAGCAACTTCAATGTTCGAATCACAGAATTGCCCAACGGAGAATAAGTTATGTCCAAGTCCTTTCACATAGTAAACCCTTGAGATCGTAACATTCCCAATCTGATAATCACCATATCCCAATATCTTTTCCACGTGATCATTTCTGAATTTTACCGTACCCAAAAATTTATGGACGAAATTGGTGAGCTGAGAGCGATCTCCGGTCATATGCTTGGAGAAGCTGGAGTCCAAATACTAGAGAACAATTTGGATGACCTGCATTCATCAAAAGAGGAAGATGGAACATTGGAAACTATGGATCCCCAATATTTACTGGGTTCCTTTGTGTTAGCAGATATAGATTTAATAATCTTAGGTTTGCTGACAGGAACATTAGTTTTAGATTTTTTAGGTTTCCTTGAGTATACCAATGTTACTACAGGCTTAGGTGTATCATTTTCTAGAGCAATTGGTTTCCTAAGGGCATTTCAGCAGGTGTGGTAGTCTTAGTTAAAGGGAACGCATTTCCTACTATAGTGAAGGTCCGACCAGTAGGTCGCCAAGTGTATTCAATATTTGTGAACACCTTTCTTGTTGGTTTCCAAACTTTTCTCTTTGAACTTTTCTTAACAGATTTAGATTTAGCACGAGCATTCACATCATTGATAAAATCAAGAACACACAAATCATGATTATCAAAAATCATGCAACCATTACACTTAACACATAGAGGTTCAGAATTCGCATTAAGCTTGGAATGTTGCACATTTGCAGTTCCTTTAGGTTCCACAACACAATTCTTATTTTTCAAACTAGATTTAACTGTCCTAGAGTGGGCTTCTACTTTATTCTTCTGAGTACTACTTGGTGTTTGCTGAATCTTATCTTTCTTTGTATTGCCTGAAGGCTGTGATCCGCTAGCACTAGTAGACGGTTTTACTCCTGTAGAAGACAACATAGGTTGTTGAGGACACTAGGTTTAATGAAGAAGTTGTTTTTGTGTTTATGTTTCCTGAGGATGTGACGGGCTCAGTGAATCTAACTATTTTGTCCTTGTTCTTTAGAGTCACAGCCACTAATTTATCACTTGAACTGTTGATGCTAAGGCAGGTTTGTCTGATTATTATAAGCAACTCCTGAATTCGTTTGGTATACTTACAAGTAGAGTCTAAGGAATTATTTAGAGGATTTTTTGATTTTCCTTGCTCAACTACTTCCTTAAGAATCACAGCTTGTTCCTGAGTGTGCCTAAGGTAGTCAGAGTGAGCTATCCTATTGTTCAACAATCTATGGGCTATTGGTTCCACATCAATCTTAAGAATTTCAGGAGCAATGGTGTTTTGGGGGACGGCATTATCAGCTAAATCTTTTCCTTTAAGTTTCCTTAATTCATTCTTGAGAGATGTAATGACCAAAACTTTTTCCTAAAGACTTACATTTAAATTAGAGATTTCCACAGACTTTTGATTGACTTGATTAATTAACGCATCACATTGTTCTTTTGATCGAACACGTGCTGGTTTAATCGAGTCATAAAGTTGCTTATAGGTCTGCTTCAAATGTTCATTCTCAGCAATAAGCTTTGACACCTTATGATCCAATTCAATATTTATCGTTTCAATATCTTCTATGTCCTTTTTGATCTTATTCTCATTCATATTTCCAATTAGAGATTTAATTCTCTCTTTCAATTTTTTAATGACCGTGTCTTTCTCTTGCGACTGAGCTTTCAATTCATTTAATTCAATATATTGATCAAAACTTAGAGCACTTTGATTTGAAACAGAATTGTCTCTTTGAAAAATTTACTGATTAAGTTTAGTATCAACTTCTAAAGAGATGCAATGTTTTTCAAGAGTGGTATAACTTCTGAACAATTTATCGTAAATCACTTTTTTAATGAAATCCGTTTTGTTAAGAAGCTCAGTCTCAAGTTTGAGACACTTTTCACATTCATGCACATTCATATAAGCATGATCCACAGAATAATTCACAATTATGTTCACTATATCTTTACTAATGACTTGTTCCAAGAGTCGTTCGTTTTCATTTAAAACTTTATTCATTTTAACTTCAAATGTTTTGGACTCTAAATGATGTTGTTCCACAACCTGTTCCATTTGATGAAAGACATTTTGGACTTCAGAAAGTTCATCAATCAAATATTGATCGAATGTATTAAATAAGTCCTTCATATCTTTTACAAATGAAATTATTTCATCCCTAAAACAAGCTTTTATACGTTCGAACCCCCACGAGCCCTTAGTGATAGCTGTGGGCGTGGTTCTTATTTGACAACCACGTCAAAACCAGCAATATGGTGTTTAAGTTTCTTCAAACTCGTATTAACCATGTTGACTTTAGGAAATTCTTTTAGAACCTTAACTATGGTGGGTTTACTAGAAAGAGTGGGTTCTAGAGAATTCATAGAATTCTGAGACCAAAAGGCTTGTTCAGCAGATAATTCAGTTTGTGG
>BQNB010212679.1:0-10115 GCA_026074375.1 Tanacetum coccineum
TGAACATGCCAAAAATGTAACTAGTGAAGTGATGGAGGCTGCAGGACATGCATTTGGGATGGCTTGGCAGTGTTCAAGATACGAAAAGCTTTGAACCAAAAGAGCGTCGTTAAGCCAACCACTCTAGTGAAAGCTAATCCTCACTCAAGCTCATCAAGGATTGAGCTGGATGATGTGGTAGTGACTTGAAGGTTGTTAAAAGTAATATCTTTTAATGTCAAGCTTATGATAATAGAGGGGCTTGGTTGCATGTTATTATTTGTGTTTCTAACTTTTTTGCAGGTTTTTATAAGTTTGGAAGTGCATGGCCCATTCTGAAAGATGTGGCTATATAAGTTAAGGGTTGCTAAGGTTTTTTCATTCTTTCATCAGTCTTTATTTTTCTCTCTTTTTCAAGTTTGGTTAAAGTTGTTAGGGTTTGGTTTTAGTCTATTATATCTGATCATCTTGATTAATAGGTTCTTTTGTTTTGATAGTGTGTGAGTTCTTGTTTAGAATAGTAAGATCCTTCTAAAGGGGATTACTAGGTTTTTCATTGTATCTGTTTGGCAAGAACTCATGTTGAGGACTTGTCTTCTTGTAATCTTGATATTAATAAAATAAAAGATCACCAAGGGGTGGTTGGTTGGGTGACTTGATGATTCTGAGTGTTTTGGTATCATTTTAACATGGTAGCAAAGCCATGGTACCCCGTCTTAAGCTAATTGATAGTGATCTGGTGGTTCTGTATTTTAAGGTTATGTCTTCAAGACCCTAGAATATAAGGGTATTTGGTTTCTTGTCTATCTTGGTTCAATAAAGGTGTTAATTGGTAAATTAACCAAGGTTGTGGTTCGAAACTGGGTGGAAACCCTAAAAAAAAAAATTTTCCCTAATTTTTTGGGGGTTTTTTGAGATCTGGGTATTCTGTGGATTAATTGGGGTTATTCTTGGTTGATTACTCACTAGACTAAGTAAATCTAGTGATAATCGATTGTCTTTCACAGCTATTTCTGGTAAAAGCACTGTAAGTTGTTCTCTCTTCTTTTAAGAAATATATTCTTGAGTTTAGTGGGTGTAAAAGGAGTCTGCTATTCCTAATCTACCACTATAAGTGGTGTGAATACCTACCCTGGCAACTCCCAGTTCACTAAACTTGATTCTTATGGATCTTGGGTGTGAGTCTGGTTTATCTTCTATTTTCTGTTATTATTTAGTTTGGTTGTTTTTTATGTTGTTTGTTTTGGTTTCTGGGTTGGTTATCTATTTGTTCTAGTTGTTGATTGGTTGTTGTTTACCTGTTCTTTATTGTTTATTTGTTTATTTGCTTGTTGGTTCTCTCTTTGTCTGGCTATCATGGCTATTATGATTGGATCTCTTGATTAGAGCAATCCTCTGTGTCTTCATGCTAATGATTCTAATTATGCTTCTATTTTTTCTTTGAAATTAACTGGTGTTAATAACTATAGGATTTGTGCTAGTGCTATGAAATTAGCCTTACAAATTAAGCATAAAATGAGGTTTGTCACTAGAACTTGTACTAGGGAAACTTATCTTGCTAGTGCCCCATTGCTTGAACAATAGGATAGATGCAATGCTATTGTTTTAAACTGGATCCTTAAGTTCTTTATCTTAAGATGTCTATTTAGATCATGTTTTCTCTAATAATGCTCAAACTGTGTGAAGAGAATTAAAAGAAACTTATGATAGAATTGATAGGTCTATTGTGTTTAACTTGTTACAAAAATTTAACTCTTTCAAGCAAAGGGGTTGCCTGTTTCTGAATATTACCATAAGTTGAACTCTCTATGGAGAGAGTTTAAAACACTTACTAAGCTGCCTGATTGTACTTGTGTTGCTAGAAATGAGGTTATTGATCATGATAAGATGTTAAAGTTAATGCAGTTTCTTATGGGTCTGGATGATGTTTATCAACCCATAAGAAGTAGTATCTTAACTAAGGAAATTCTTCTTGAGGTTAAAGATGCTTTTGTGATTGTTTCTAGGGAAGAATCTCACAGAAGGATTCCTTCTAGCTCTGTTAAAACTGATAAGCCACAAGCATCTGCTTTTGTGGCCAGACAATCAGACAATAACAGAAATAGAAACAATAATTGGTCTAACAATGGTAATAATGTGAATAAAGGGATTTATGACAGTCTTTTGTGTAAGAACTGTGGTTTAAAAGGGCATACTATTAACATATGTTTTGAAATCATTGGGTATCCACCTGGTTTTAAAAGAAATCCAAACTTAAAGCCTTTAAACAATTTTAATAATAATAAAAGTAATAATGTGGAATTTAAAAAGGCAAGTTTGGGTAACAATGATTCCTAAATTTCTGGCAATATATCTTTCACTTCTGAATAGGTTATGAAATTGATGAATCTTTTGAATGATAAGACTTGTTTTGTTGGCCAGTCCAATATGGCAGGTATTACTAAATGTTCTTTCTTTAACTGCAATGTGTTTTTCAATCAACATACATGACTAATAGTACAAGGGATATGGTTGATTTTGTAAATGTATCTGACTTAAAATTGACTGTTGGTCACCCAAATGGAACTCTTGCTAAAATTACTGATGTTGGAAATTTAAAACTAAATAATGATGTCATGTTGTTTAATGTCCTTGTCATTCCTGAGTATATTGTTAGCCTGTTATCTGTTCATAAATTGATTAAGGATAGTAAATTTAGTGTTAGTTTTGATGAGACTAAGTGTTATATTCAGGATTTGAAAAAGGGAGAGTTCTGGGGACTAGTAGTGAGATTGCTGGTCTGTACTTGTTTGATAAAGAGTATAATAAGTCTGCTGTTAGTAATAATAGTAAGTTTTTTGCCTGTCATGTTTCTAAAGAGGTATGACATTGTAGACTAGGACACCCTACTAATCAAGTTTTAAAACTTCTAAAAGGTTCCTTAAAATTGACAAATATTAATCATGAGGGTCATTGTGAAGTTTGCCATAAGGTTAAACAAACCAGAGATTCTTTTCTTTTAAGTGAAAATAAGTCTATTGTTTTTGGTCAACTTGTGCATCCTGATGTATGTGTGCCTTATAAAGTGATTAGCAGATAGGGTTTTAGGTATTTTTTAACCATTGTTGATGACTTCAGTAGGTCTGTTTGGGTGTATCTGCTTAAAACCAAAGATGAAGTGTTTGGTTTTTTTGTTAGTTTTTACAATCTAGTTTTTACTCAGTTTAACAAAAAATTAAAACAATAAGATATGATAATGGAACTAAATTTTGTAATCATAAAATGGATGATTTCACTAAAACTATAGGCATTGTCCATCAAACAACTTGTGCATATACACCCCAGCAGAATAGTATTGCTGAGAGGAAACATAGGTATCTGCTTAATGTTGCCAGAAGCCTTATATTTTAGGGGGGGATTCCTCTTTATTTCTGGTTTGAATGTATTCTAACTGCTACTTATCTGATTAACAGGCTCCCTTTCCTTTGTCTTAAATGGAAAATCTCCTTTTTCTTTAGTCTATAATAAGGAACCTAACCTTTCTCATCTTAGGAGTTTTGGTTGTTTATGTTTTGCTGCTATTGTTAAAAGGTCTGATAAATTTTTTGAAAAATCTGAGAAGTGTGTTTTAATAGGATATGCTAGTAGTAAAAAGGCATATAAGTTGTTTAATCTTGAAAATAAAACTGTTATGTTTTCAAGAGATGTTAAGTTTTATAAGACTATTTTTCCTTATAAAATGAGTGTTCAATTGGATGTTGAACATAAAGATTTTGAGTCTGAAGTAACTAATTTAAATTTCTTTGATTTTGTTGAGTCTGAACCAAAAACCAAAATTCCTATAAGTCCTGATGATGAAGAGGAAGGACCACTTGGTAGAGATGTCAATGTTCATCAAGATGATGTTATAGATCAACCTGGGTCTGATGAATAGAGACCATACTCAGGATCTGATTCATGTATCCATCAGCCTGGAAATGATGACCTAAACATTGCAACTCATATAGATGATAATAGAAATTATGAGGGCAATGTTGGTACAAATGAACAGGCTCCTAGGTTTCAAAATTTGTTTGAAAATCAGACAGAGGAAGTCAGTCCTGAATTGAGAAGGTCAAATAGACCTTCTAAATTGCCTATAAAATTAAATGAGTTTGTGTTAGATAATAGAGTTAAACATGGGCTTAATAGATATGCTAATCATACCTTTCTTGATGCTGAAAGTAGTTGTTTTATTTCTAATCTGAATAAGTCCCTAGAACCTTCTTCCTTTGAAGAAGACTCCAAGGATCCTAATTGGATATGTGCTATGAATGATGAAATGAATGCTTTATATGAGAATGATACTTGGGTTTTAGCTGATCTTCCTTATGGTAGAAAGCCTATAGGAAGTAATTGGGTTTTTTAAATCAAGTATAAGTCTGATGGGGAAGTAGATAGGTTTAAGGCCAGACTTGTTGCCAAGGGTTATGGTCAAAAAAAGGGAATTGACTATGAGGAAACTTTCAGTCCTGTTGTAAAAATAGGAACTATTAGGTGTCTTTTAAGTCTTGTTGTTTAAAATGATTGGGATATTTTTCAAATGGATGTTAATAATGCTTTTTTATATAGTGATTTGAATGAAGAGGTGTATATGTTACCTCCACCTGGTTTTTTTGATCCATCTGAGAAAAAGGTTTGTAGACTAAAAAAGTCTTTGTATGGGTTGAAACAGGCTCATAGACAATGGAATCATAGACTTTCTGAAGCTCTTAGAGAAAAAGGTTTTGAGCAATCTAAAAATGACCATTCTTTGTTTTTTAAATCCAATGAGAAGTTTTCATTGTTTTTACTTGTGTATGTTTATGATATTATCATCACAGAAACAAGTAAAGATGAAATAACTAAGTTTAAACAGTTTTTGAGTAATAAGTTTAAAATCAAAGATTTGGGGGAGCTAAAATATTTTTTGAGTATTGAAGTGTTAAAAGTAAAGAATGGTTTATGTCTATCTCAAAGGAAATATTGTTTGACTTCATGAGTTTGGATTATTAGCTTGTAGATCTGTGTTAACTCCTTTGCCAGAAAATATTATTCTTGCCCACAAAGAGTCAGAAAAAGATAAATTCTTGGTGAACATTACTAGTTATCAGAGGTTAGTAGGCAAGTTGATTTATCTTAGGTCAGATATTTCATATGATGTTCATTGTTTGAGTCAGCATATGCATGCTCCTTTGAAATCTCACTTTGATATTGCTTTGAGACTTTTAAAGTACTTGAAGCTTGCACCTGGGAATGGTATTCAGTATTTGAAAAGGCAAAATGTTTTTGATATTAAGGCCTTCTCTAATTTTGATTGGGCAAAATGTCCTATTACTAGGAGGTCTGTATCTGGTTACTATGTTTTCGTCAATGGTTGCTTGGTTTCATGGAAAAGCAAAAAGCAAGCTACCTTATGTAAATCCTCAGCAGAAGCTAAGTATAGATCAATGGCCGCTGCTACTTATGAGATCATGTGGATTGTGAAAATTATGAAGGATCTGAATATAGGTAATTTGTTGCCTGCTGAGTTACACTGTGATAACAAGTCAGCTATGCAAATAGCTGCAAATCTAGTTATGCATGAAAAAACAAAACACTTTGATTTGGATGTGCATTTGGTAAGAGAAAAAGTTTCTTCAGGGTTGATTAAAACTGTAAAAGTTGATTCAAAAGATAATGTGGTCGATACTTTGACTAAAGCTCTTGGGTCTTTTCAGCATGGTCATTTGACAAAAAGGTTTGGAATAGTAAACCTTTTTGGGTCTTAAGCTTGAGGGGGTGTTAAAAGTAATATCTTCTAATGTCAAGCTTATGATAATAGAGGGGCTTGGTTGTATTTTATTATTTGTGTTTCTAACTTTTGTGCATGTTTTTATAAGTTTGGAAGTGCAGGGGCCATTCTGAAAGATGTGGTTGTATAAGCTAAGGGTTGCTAGGGTTTTCTCATTCTTTCATCAGTCTTCGTTTTTCTCTCACAACAAACACGTTCTCTCCTTCTCAAGTTTGGTTAAAGTTTGTTAGGGTTTAGTTTTAGTCTATTGTATCTAATCATCCTGATCAATAGGTTCTTTAGTTTTGATAGTGTGTGAGTTCTTGTTTAGAATAGTAAGATCCTTCTGAAGGGGATTACTGGGTTTTTCATTATATCTGTTTGGCAAGAACTCGTGTTGAGGACTTGTCTTCTTGTAATCTTGACATTAATAAAAGAAAAGATCACCAAATGGTGGTTGGTTGGGTGACTTGATAATTCTGAGTGTTTTGGTATCATTTTAACAAAGGGTGACTTGACGCCAACAAGGATTGATCGGTATACTGGTAAACTTTTACACATAATAAACAATATTGGAAATGATATATCCTAAATAGTCCGATTTGAACAATGCTACATACAATTAAAAAAGGTGACAAGTATAATACATTTTTTGTCAATTAGCCATACAATTAAAGAAGATAAATTGATCTGGACCTATAAAACCAATGGAACATAACCAAAGCGATTGTGTCTCAATGATACACCATCTAGTGGGGAGAAGCTCCCCAACCAAATAGTTGCACAAATGAAACATAGAAGACGACTAAGGCTTATTATTGATTAACACATATATTTAGAAGAAAGACCTCCATTTAAAATTTATTTTTTACAAATGGCCAGTTCAAAAACAAGAGAAAGATCCCACATTCAAGACATTTCATGGTTTTCGTTTTTTAATTCACAGAAGATATATTATACCTTACATCATTGTCCTAGGTCATCAAATACTTGGGGAAGATTGTAATCTTTCCAGAATGTTACATTACGACAACCTCAACGGGCTCATGCTAGACCTTGTGGAACATTATTTGGGTAATTCTTTAATCGTTAAACCCAAAGTCACAGGAAACGCTAGGTCGGCCGAGTTCCGCGTTTCGGATCGCTCGTACCCAAACGCGATACGATCGTGTTCCAGATCGCTCAGAATCACGATCTGGATTGCCATTATCCGTGTACCGTTCAACAATTTAATATTCTTGTTGTTTTCCGGTGAACTGTTGTTATGAAGAAGGAAAAAAGTGAAAGTGGCTTAAACAAAGAGATAGGAGAGAGTAGGTCAAATATATAAGTCATAATTTATTTTTCTTTTTTTTGTTTGGGCCAACTAACAGGTTATATAATGGGTACATCGTACGGAAATGGTACATCGTACCAAATTATATGGCCAACTAACAGGTCATATAAATGTAAGTATAATATGGTACATCGTACCAAATTATATGGTACATCGAACCAAAGCGAACCGGGGCGTACCGAAATGAGCCTACCTCCCTTCGTACAAAATTTTAAGGACTCTGTGAACCGCGTACCCGTTCCGCGATCCCGTTCTGAAGCATAATGCGTTTCAGTTGACTTTGGTTAAACCAGTTTATGCCCAATCAGAAGCTAGTCTGTCATGTCAGTGTTATATTTTTTTGGCGATTAAATATAGTCCTTGCATCGTCATCCGGTTAATTTCGATTACAAGTAATGAAGCTATAATCATAATTAGTTACTTGTTGAAGCCATGTAGTCAGGGCCGGAGCCAGGATTTCAAGTTAAGGGTGGCCAAAAAAATTTATACTCACGACATAGTTAAAAGAAATACATCAAAGCATGATAATCTAAACACATAAAATAGCAGACTAAAAAAAATACAAACCTGCACAGTGCACATTGTGTGTAATACAACCGAAAGAAACAAGAGAAAAAAAGATTAACATGATCCAATCATTTAATTGATATCTCTTTTCATTCAAGTAAAAACCATAGGGCTGGGCAAAGTTCAAACAGTCAACCTAAAACAATGATATGCAAATCAAATGCCTGCATATCATTGTTGACATTGAAACAATACAGGAACAAAACTAATAAGTGGCACAACCATCAAAATTACTAACCGACACTTGCAGCAAATACCACTGAGCACTTGAGCTTCCATCCTTTTTCATGAGCTAACCTGTAAGTGACGTACAAAATCAATATATAAAAACTCTGTTAATATTAATATATAATCATTTTAAGAATTAAAAGAATTTGTACCTTGTGCTTCTTCCTCATCTGAACACGTCGTTGTGATTTGGAGTAAAAATCATCTATTATTTTCTCATTACAAAGGGTACTAACAATCTCCCTTTCAATGCTAAGAATCATGCTACTCTTGAGAAAATCATCGCTCATGGTACTACAAAGTCTTGTTTTCACAAGTTTCATCTTTGAAAAAGCTCTTTCAGATGTTGCAGTTGAAACATGGAGAGTTAATATGAGACGGATTAATCTATCAATAAGAGGATACATTTCCAACTTCTCAGTTTCCTGTAATCCTCTACACAACGCCGAAAGTGAACTAACATTCTTCAATTTAGGATCACTATCTAGCTCAAAATGTTGCAACTCAAGTCTCAACTCAATTCTCTCTTGTTCGGTAAAATCCAACTGATAGTACTTTGTAACCAATTTACATATGTCATCAGCTGTTGATCCCACGCCTTGATCGATTCTTTATGAAGTAAAGAGTTTGTTACCTTGGAAGAATCCAAAATAACAAAGATTGAGACTTTGTATGTATATCAAAGTGTATGCGGAATCTACACTTTGATACTCTAGAGATGTTTATCAATGAAACAGTGATAACCAAAACAAACAATGAACAATGAACAAACTGCTTCAATATTATTAGAATAATACGAGTACTCTTGTAGTACTGGGGTTACAAAAACCTTGAAGCTATTACAATTTTTCTCTCTAAGTATTTCTATCACTTGAAAAGTATATCTATTCTAAAACTTAGGATCTCCTTTTATAGAACACAAGGAGTCCTTTACAAAGATATATGCCTATCTTTTAGGATCAGTTATAATTCAAAACTAAACATCCCGAAATAATCTCCATGCATCCTTATCTCTAATTCAGCAGCTTTGACCATCAGCAGTACTAACTCTTTTCTACTAGCAGTATTAATTAACACTGGCAGTACTAAGTTTGTACTGGCAGTACTAACTCCATTAGTACTGTTGGCAGTATTAAGTCTTGTGAAGATTTATTCCTAACAATCCTCCCCTAAACTTGTGATTGTCCTTCAAATCATCAAGTTTCTTCTGAATAAAATCTTCTAGTCTTCTTCCTTTGCTGATGATTCTTTCAAACATTTCTTTCACTTCTGCACTTGAGATCTTATAAACCTTAGAAGTTCAATTGCCTGTGAACTCTCATGATCAACCTCTAATTTCTTCTTCAACATCTTGGAAATCATTTCTTGGCTTAAAGGATATTTCTTCTCTGTCAACATATGAATTGCTAACCCATTCTCCATCAACAAAATGTGAATACCACAAAAATCATATAATCTCCAGCTTAACAACTTGTATTCATGCTGATCTTTCCAAATCTCATCATCTTCATCAGGCTCAAACAAAGTGTGTAAATCTCCCCAAAGCATTAGATCAAATCCTTCTGGTCTTGAAGCACTATACCTTTCCTTGACTAATCTGTACAGTTCTTCTACATCTAGTCTATCAAAGTCTTCAAGCATCTTACTCAATATCTTATAATTCTTGGAACTGCCATCTCCTCTGAATACTTGATAATACATGTAAGTCTTTGTCAGAACACAAGTCTTCCAATCCACAATTGGAAACTTTCTAGATATAGATTCAACCTCTATAGGAACCTTTTCTCTTGGTATAATGTCTACAAATTCTTTGAGTTCTTCCTTCTCAGCATCTTCCTCCATCTTTTGTCTCTTCCTTGTGCTTTTTCTAGGAATAGAATTCTTTCTCTTTGTTCCAGGTTCTTTAACAACTTCTTTTATTTCTTCTTGTATATCAACCTCTTCTTCCACAATCTTTTCAGGAGACTTTTCCTTTTCAGGAGACTTTTACTTTTCACTTCCATGCTCTGCATCCATAGGCTCAATATTTTGATTAAAATCCCAAAGCTTCTCAAAGATTGGCCTAATGTCATTGTAAGACATTCCCTTGAAGTCACTTATCTTGTAGTTCCCCTGATTCTTCAAGTATTTGATCATATTTCTTCTTACTTGGGCAACTGTCTTTGGCTTCATTTTTAGAGAATGATATCTGATGACTGAAGGATCATTCTAATCAATCTTCTTAGTAGACTTAGC
>BQNB010212680.1:0-10115 GCA_026074375.1 Tanacetum coccineum
GTGATGCATTTATAATTATGTTGTACACCATAATTATAATTACCTCCTTTCACACGTCTACTTATTTTCAAGATCATATCTCTTTGTAACAGTCAATAGAATTTCTCTAGATTCTGGTAGAATCTAGGTGGATGGAATACGTTGCTCTACTCAGATCGTAAGGAATCGTTATTCATTAACCTTTAAAAGTCAACATCAAATAAGAATGCTATCACAAGTCTTTATCAAAATTTTCATACCTATTGGTATTGAAATCATTTGACATTGTATAAATTCTTGTGTGTTTCCTTGTTATTATGTTGCAGAATATAACAGAAATTTTTAGAATACGGAGATCATGGAATGAGTTATGTCAAGGAATGATTATGAATTTGTTAGAGAGTTGTTAAACATGTGAGATACATATTTTTGAAATGAACAGATGATGAAGGTAATGAAGGTAATAATGATAATGATTAAGGGATTGTTTGTACAAACGGATTAAAAGAAACTTGTTTGTACATATACTTAAGCCTACTTATTTATAATTTGTCACTTACAAAAAGAATCGTTTAACTTCTTGTAATGAGAATTTATTAAATTCATAGTTCGGAGATTTATAAAGGTCCTTATTCAAATGAAGAATGGGCCTAATTCATTTCAATAAGATGATCATAAATCGTCTTACCTAAGTATAAAAACATGATATGGTAATGTGTAGAAAATAATATGATCATGAATTGATGGTACTGACGCCCATATAATCGAGGATGATAATTTATGTTTCAAAGGTATGAGGAGAGTAGAGTTTGAACATAATAGAATCGATGGAATTGACAAATAATTGTCAGAGTTTTGATATCATTCAGATAAATGATGTACGGAATCATCCTTTATTACTTGCATGGATAGCTTTACATATGAAACTCTAAAAAGAGTTGATATTTATGCTACGTATCTCATAGCAGGATTCTAGATAAAAGTAACAAATGATAAGGGTTGTAGCTTGATGATTGAGGTTTTCAGATTGAAGAAGATTCTGATGAAAAGCTTGATATCTTCGAGAGTTGATTTCTAGGGTAGGAATTCTAAAGTGAACAAAAGCAAGCTCATCTCTAAGTATTGCTTTCCTTGTGCCTATTATTTGCTTTTGAGCGCTGATTTGCATAATGTTCTTTCTTTCCACATGCATTACAAATTACGGATAATTGTTTGTAATGCGTTTCTGTGGTTGGTCTTGTGTTTTTGCTTAAGTATTGGTTTAGTGGGCCTATCTGTTGCAAACCGGACACTTGGAACACTATAAGGTCCCGTGTGATGTAGTTTACATCTTTTACTCAAAGGTGAAGGTTTCCAGTATACACATTGGTAGCTAGCATAACTTCTTGAGGCTTCTTGTTCTTTTATGATGTTGTGGTGGTTAATTTCATTGTTTGGTTGTTAATGTTGCGGTTATCTTGGTAGTTGTTGTGATAGTGATTGTTGAGTGGTTATATTGTTGTGTCATTTGGGATAGTTGTTGTTGTGGGGTGTTTCTTCTATAAAAAAATTAATTTCAACCGTGTTTGTGATTATAGGTTTCTGCACAGAATCACGCTTTATTATCTGATCCATTAATCTCTGGGCTATGTTGATGGCTTCCTCCAAAGTTTGAGGCTTCGAGGCAGTAACATTTCCTTCAATACTTCTGGGTAATCCACTAATGAAGACTTCCAATAGTTTCTCGGCGTTTGGTACCATGTTTGGGCATAAGACGGCTAATTCCTAAAATCTCCTAATGTAAGTCTTAAGATTATAAATGTACTCGCCTCCCCTCAATTTTTATCACCTAGTCTTTTATTTTTCTTAGTTTAGTTTTACATTTTTTAGCTTATTTTAGATTTGTAATAGCTTATTTTACTTTTCCTACTTATTGTACCTAGCTTATTTCACAAGCTTTTTATAATGATGTAAAGAAAATAGTTTAAAGTGTGTTGAAGATCGTGGTTTGCTTATCATTTTTCGTATTCGTTCATTTTTATTTCTTTTTGTTAGCTTAATCTATAAGTTGTTTCTTCGTGCTTATTCTCGCAGCTTATTATTATCAAGAGTTCTTAAATGCTAAGAAAATGACTCCTATAAGCCATCAAAGCTCATTCGATTCATTTTTCAAATGTTTTTTTAAGCACTTTGAAACTCATATTTTCTGATTTTAAAAACTTTTGATTAGTTCATTCGAATTCTTGTGAGTTTTAATTGCTAGATCAAATTTTTTTATGAGCTTATTTGCTTAATCGATTAATCCTTTGATTCGTTAATATGCTTATAGCTTATTCTAAATCCTTGTTGCTGTTTTACGTTGCTTTTCGATGTGGTTGAGTGCTTATTTCATTTACGTCTAGGCATTTTAGTTGTAGATTTCGTGTATTAAAGATTTCGTTCGAGCTTATTTGATTATAATTATGGATGGTTTTTGTCTCGTTAAAATTTTAATATCATCGTTTAGCTTAGTCTCATTTTTAGTGCTTATTCAAATAAGACTTTCGAGTGGTTTGTGATTGACTTGGCTATTTCTGTTTTGCTCGATCCTTGCTGCTTGCGTTTTGGTTTGTAGAATAGAGTTACAAATTTGTCCACGTGTGGCTTCTAGTTCTTATAATTTTGTTTGGGTTTTTGAATTATTAACTGTTGGGTTTGGCTTAATTGTGTAATCGGTTAGCAGGCTAAAGTGTTAGCCCGACACTTGAAATCTGAATTAGGTTTTAAATTAGTTTGGGCTTAGTTATATTATCTTGGGCCTTTTTTGGGTTCGTGAGAAAGAAAAGCAGAAACTAGTATTGTTGCATTAACAAGTATTGAAAACTGTTATAATTTTAACAAGTTTATTGTTTTGTGTTTCGACTTCGGTACCGGTCAACTCATGAGGCGTGGAGCTTAAGGGTTTATTTAGCTAGACTGAATTTGATTATTTGTTTTAGCTAAATAAATCAGGTGGTATTCGTTTATTTGCGGCTCTTCAATTCGGTTCCATTTTCTATCCTTTTTCAATTAATTAGTGTAGCTTTAATTTAAAATGTTTTGCTTTGCTTATTTGATCATGATGCGTAGTGAGTAGTTTAACTTGTGTTTGCTAAGTGATTAGTGATTTGGAATTTAAGTGCGGTTTTAAAAAGGTATAAAAATTAATAGTCATTAGAATTTTCTAATTTACATACCGTCATTTACTTTTAATGCAATTTAAATACTTGTCATTTATTTTAAAAAGCATTTTACTTTACTTGTCATTTAATTTCTTGAAACTTGTTTTCTAAGGATTTTAATTCATTAAACCTAAGCCCGCACTTAAGGAACATTTCATGTCACTTAGCAAGCATATTTGTCATTTATATCTTTTAGATCAATTTTAGTTTAATCTTTTAGTTTTTAATCTTAGAATTAATATTAGTTTAATTTTTAATATAAAAATAGTTTAAAACCAAAACCAAAAAATTGAATGACAATCAAGCTCGATTTACAACTTGAACGTAGATTTCCATTCACCTATCGCCGAAGAAAACGATACCCGTGTTGATTACTTATTATTCTTTCTTAAGAATAATATGTATGATACTTAGCTTACGTATACGTATATGTTTTATAAATATATATATATTATATGTGAGGGTTTTATTTGATAAACGCGTGTGAAAACGTCTAGTATCAGGATGCCTTAAGCCAAAAGGAACGGCTTAAACCACTACGAGTTCAAGCCTTAGTTTTGACGATTAGTCTGAACCTCCCTTTGCAGATCTTAGAAGCTTAGGTTGAGGCGAGAAAGGAGGAGAATTATGAAACAGAAGATCTGTGTGGTATGATTAAGAAGCTAGAGCCACGTGCTGATGGAACATTATGCTTAAATAGGAGAAGTTGGATACCTTGTCGAGGTAATTTAAGGGAACTGATTATGCATGAGTCTCCTAAGTCAAAGTACTGCTCGACACAACCAGATCGGACAAGATGTAACAAGACTAAAAGAAGTTTTTATTGGTGGCAGAATATGTAGTCGAGATTGCCACCAACGTCAGTAAATGTTTGACTGCCAAAGTTAAGGCCGAATGCTAAAACCATCCGGTTTGTTGGTTCAACCCGTGATCCCAGTATGGAAGTGGGAGAACATTACCATGGATTTCGTAACTAAGTTACCAAAAACATCAACTGGTCAAGATACAATTTGGGTAATTGTTGACCAACTTACAAAATCTTCTCATTTCTTACCAATAAAGGAAACCAACTCAATGGAGAAGTTGACAAGACAATACTTGAAGGAAGTACTCTCGATGCATGGAGTGCTGGTTTTGAACATTTCTAATCAGGACAATAAATTTGCATCTCATTTATGGAGATCACTGAACAAAGCCCTAGGTACTCAATTAGATATGAGTACGGCTTACCATCCACAAACTGATGGTCAAAGTGAGAGAACCATCCAGACTTTAGAGGACATGTTACGTGCTTTTGTGATGGATTTTGGGAAAGGTTGGGATAGACACCTACCTTTGGTGGAGTTTTCTTACAACAACAGTTATCACACTAGTATCAAGGCTGCACCGTTCGAAGCTCTCTATGGCCGAAAATGTAGATCGCCTATTTGTTGGGCTGAGGTTGGAGACGCTCAGCTCACTGGTCCGAAAATTATTCATGAAACAACTAAGAAGATCATTCAAATCAAAAAGAGAAATCAAGCTGCCTGAGATAGGCAGAAGAGCTATGCCGATAAGAGGCGTAAGCCATTAGAATTTGAGGTTGGAGACAATGTCATATTGAAAGTGTCGCCATGGAAAGGGGTGATATGTTTCGGCAAACAGGGGAAGCTGAACCCTCGTTATATAGGACCTTTCAGGATTATTGCTAAAGTGGGAATGCTTGCTTATCGACTTGAACTTCCAGAGCAGTTAAGCCGAGTTCATAGTACTTTTCATGTTTCCAATCTGAAGAAGTGTTTCGTAGACGAACCCGTAGCTATACCGTTGGATGAGATCCAGATTGATGACAAGCTCTATTTCATTAAAGAACCAGTTGAAATTATGGATCGAGAAATTAAATGGCTGAAGCAAAGACGCATTCCAATCGTGAAGGTCCGATGGAATTCGAGACGAGGGCCCAAGTTTACTTGGGAGCGTGAGGACCAAATGAAGAAAAAGTACCCTCATCTTTTCGTTAACCCTTCGTCCACGTTTTAAGCTTTGAGGAAAAAGCTTCTTTAACTGGGGAAGAATGTCACACCCCGAGAATATCCAGTCAATATTTTAAACTTTTTCGACAATTATTTTTGACTTTTATACATTACGTTTAAATCTGGTGGTTTACTGGGAAGTAAACCCGCGTAAATCTGAAAAACGTCATCAGACGCGTTCCGGCATCGGATATTCATTAGTTTAGATATTATATGAGTTATTTTATCTTTTCTAAGTGTTTTGTAGTTTACTATCACTCCCGGTATTTATTTTTACGCTTTAACGATTAAATTGCATTTTTTGCGTTTTTGACCTAACGGAACCTCGGAAACTCGAAATCTTTTCGTGTAAACTTTAGTTATCGTCCATCTCATATTATTAAGTGAAATTTTTTGTTCATATCCCCCCTATACATATGGACGCCTAAACCCAAACCAAATGCAAACATAAGCCTTGAAATTAAATAAATGGCATCTTTTCTTGATTTTCCCATGCATGTGTGTGAAAGTGACACATGAGAGTGCCCATTTCATGCACAAGTATCACCATTTGACCAAAACATGTAACCTTTTGTTGGACTTATGCAACCTTGACTTGAAATTCAAATCTAAGACCAAGTATAATGCACCAAGACTCAAAAAATGAACCATATGGTCCTTGTGGCTTAGTTCGGCCGAGCAAACAAACCCACACACCTTTGGTGTGTGTTGGTAACTTAATTCAATAAACCATGTAACTCTAAACCCTACTTCATGTCCTATAAATACCTTGTGATAGAACTTAGGGTTTTTATTCATTTCATAGCCTCAACAATTATTTGCTCTCCCTCTTTTGTTCTCCTTGCTTACGACACACACTAACACACACACAATCCATACTTTTGATTTCTACCAAGATTTACACATTCCATACTTCATTTTATCAAGATCCAAGGTTATTCCAAGAAGGTTTTCTTTTGATTCCAAGTATTTTCAAGATTTACAAATTAGGGTTTGGTTATTATTTGGGTTTTTCAAGATCTATTGATTTTGGGTATAGATCTTGTGTTATTACTTCTTGTTCTTCATTCTTGTATGTATCTTGAATCTTTCTTTGTGGTTTTTCCTATATTCTTTCTTATATGTTCAAGATCCATACATCCATATGTTGTGTTTTAATTTTTAAAAGATTTTAAAGACAAGATTTCATAAATAATGATACTACTTTATTTTACTAGTTAAATAGTATGTTCCAGGTGAGATGAGAGTTGATGAGTGTTGCAACAATAGAAATGAAGAGATTATGTTAGATTTAGGTATGGTTTTTTTGTGGATTAGTTATGAATGGAGATTAGGCTAGATTATGCACTATTGTGAAGTTTGGGTGGATTTTGGTTGCGTTTTTGGCAAAAAGTGCTTGCTGTCCCAAATTTGTTTTGAGGTTTTGGTCAACCTAAAAATGTTTTCATTAGGTGTAAAAGGTGATTTTGGAGAGCTCGTTTCGAATAGATAGTTTTTCATATATCGCACATTAAAATTGGATTTAAAACGACCAAGTTATAACCAAATGAAACTTAAAACATTTTTCGACAAAACCGGATGAATAGCGTGCTGATGTGAATAGTAAAATGAGTTTTCGCACACTTTCGGACATTTTTTGACTTTCTAAGCACTAGCAAAACATATAATAACACATACCTATTGATTAGTATCATTTAAAGACGCCGTTAACATATTTTGGGAAAAGCGAGAAAGTTACTAAAAATAGTAAGTTTGGTAAGAATTTAGCGGAACGGACTTGGAAGTTAAGTAATTAAGGCTAGTTAGTACGTTTTGAATTATGGAAACTTAACAAATGTAGGGGACGGTATTAACTTCCCGAAACTAAAAACTTTCCTAAAATAGAAACTTTCTAAAAATTGTAATTTTTGGATTAAACGCCGAAACTTAACGAAAAACTATATGATTTCATTTCATCATGTTTTGTTAAACAAACTAAAGCAAACACACAAGGATGTATTCTGGGGATGAACGTATTGTGCAATTCTTGGCATACTTTCCATGTTCTAAGACGCATTATTATTCTAGGTCGCGGCTAGATTTCTATATCATCTTTTACTTGCGTGATTATCATTTACTCATTATGCTAAGGTGAGTTCATAGCCCCATGTTTTACTACTTTTACTTTACTATTTTAGGGTGAGAGACATTGCTTGTTTTCAAACTATGGACACAGTTACTTTACATTTCCTTTTCCTGATTACGTGTTGCCTAAGTGGCGAATAGACCACTAATGCCCGAATTATCATGAACCGTCAATTGCTTAACCAACCGTACTGGTTAAGTGAGCGCGAATGTTGTAAATAGATCTATTAGGAGTAATTATCCCTATCCGGGTAAGTAGCGCTTACTAGATTCGAAGGTCCCGAACAAACGGATATATACCATGTCGGAATGTCAATAGGTGATCTTGGTCACATACCTTTAGGGCGTGGAATAATATTTGGCATATAAAATGCCTCCTTTTAAATTGAGCTTTGGTGTCATGAGCTTAGTGTAACAGTAAATACATTCTTTTTATGTGAAGTTGTATCTGTTATAACTGTCATGTGCGTACTGTGAACTTGTGGTCTACTTTTAATATTAAATTCAAACCTATGAATTCACTCAACTTTATGTTGACCGTTTTAGCATGTTTTTCTTAGGTGCTTAGCTGGCCGATTTTCAAGAAATGCTATTATCTACTGTTTAAACATCGTTGTCAATTTTTAAAACTTTTATTCGCTTTCGCATATTATCTTTAAACTTATGTCAAACTTTAACTATTTTAATTAATGCAACGATGTTGGATTTTCAAACGTACCCTTAGAGGTCGTTCTTTGTATCTTGTATGATTTGTATTATGACATCACGCCCCCGGACACGTGTATTATGTCCAGGCCCCGTTTGGGGGTGTGACAATCTTGAAGAACCACGCATATAGAGCGTAGGGACGGCGTCGCCAGTATAAAGCGAAGGCGTCGTGATTTTCAAAGGGATGGCGTCGAGGATTTTGTGATGACGTCAAAGACTAGCCGCCTTAAACTGGATCTAGAACCATCGACGTGGCGACGGCGTCATGGCTTCAAAGCGACGCCGTCGTGTTGTTTTTCCTATATATACAAAACCGATTTTAGGGTTTTTAGGAGACGAACCCTAATCATTCTAGCAGCTTTTAAGTCGTATTTAGGGCCTCAAAACCCTATTGTAACTACCTTTAATCCAAGTTTTAATCAATTAAGATTGTTTATCTTTAATCATTCAATATGTCTATGTGTTGTTTGATTAATTTATGTTCTTGCTTTCTTTATAACATGCTAGGCTAAACCCTCCTTTGTATTTACTTATGATCGTATGAAACTTTGATTGTAGATCTTTTTAATGTTGCTTCTTGTGATGGATGTGCATGTTAGGCGTTAGAAAACTAGCCATAAGATATTAAATTGGCATAGACGTCTAGAGAAACGCGAGTGTGTAGAAAGGATACCATCGGTAACAGTCTTCATACTACCTTACCCCTAATATGGTTAATCCCTCTTAAGGTATTTCAATTTCATTTAATATACTCTTAGGGGCCTTGTAATAGTCTTCATACTACCTTACTTGTGCGTTGCCTTAACGGAATATTAAATAGACGGCGGGTTCGTGTAATTTGTTCATGACTTAGGAAATACTTACACAGATCATCACAAGTGTGACAAAGCAACAAGATTAGGAGAAGCAATCTAAGGAGTAGTACATGATTAAGTAAATACATCTTTTTATCATAAAGTTATCACCAGTAGATTAGATTATATTTAGCTTAATTAAACAAACCAACCTCTCAAACAAATGATATTTTACTGCTTTCTTAAAAATATAAAAATACAAAAAGAATCTTCTCTCAACCTCGTAGACCTCTGTTAGATCTTGATCGAGCCTTCCCAACCTATTCCCCTAGAGAACGATAACAACCCCCGAGTCTTGCCTATACTACACTACAACGATTAGGTGCACTGCCTAGGGAGTTGTAAAACTTCTTGTTGAAGTCTAACGACAACCGCATTAAGTTTTTGGCGCTGATGCGCGGGGAATAGTTAGATTCCGACCACTATTTAACTTAGGTATACTCACTTGATTCCTTTCAAGTGAGATTTTATTTTTGTTATATTAGCTTTCTTGTAGTCTATCTTTTCTTTGTGTTATTTGTTTCGTAAATCATTTTCGTTGACCTCCATAGGAGACGAAAATCCTATCCGTACTCTTGGAGATTACTCTAGACCTAGCCACGAGGGTTATAGGAACACCATTGAGCTCCCCAAAGGGAACAATGTGGTGCCTCTTCTATCTGACACCAATGGGTTGGTGCAAAATGGATGCTCATTCTACGAACTTCGGTCTGAGGATCCAAATCAACATCTCAAGGATTTCTTAAAACTTGTGGACTCACTTGACCTTGATGTTGCAAATAAGGAAAAAATGTGCCTGTGTTTATTTCAATTTTCTCTTCGCGATCAAGCTAGCAATTGGCTTGAAGGTCTTCCTACAAGATCCATCTCTACATGGGAGGATCTTACTACTCGTTTCCTTGCTCAATTCTTTCCACCGGAAAGGACTGTAAAACTCCGTAATGACATCCTGATGTTCCAACAACATCAAGGAGAGTCTCTTTCTGAAGCATGGGCTTGTTTCAAGGACTTACTCCAAAAAGTCCCTCGTAATGACGTCGATCGTTAGCTTCAAATTCAATTTTTTATGAACATGTCTCCTTTCACCTTAAGTGCGAAATTGACCGCGCCGCCGGCGACAAACTCCGCGATAAGATTGCTGACGAATCTTGAGAAATCATTGAGAACCCTGCCCTCTACGACCATGAGGGCTGGAATGACTCAAAAGAATTCGTCAAACCAGTCAAGGTTATTTCTACATCTCAAAGCACTTCAAAAAC
>BQNB010212682.1:0-10115 GCA_026074375.1 Tanacetum coccineum
TTGGGCTGTTGTGACAGCCGTTAGGGTGCGTTAGTTTGGTTGTTATAACAAGATTAGGGTGCGTTTGGTTTGGTGGGGCAGCCACCAAAGTAGGGGGCGTTTGGTTTGTTATATCATATAGGGTGCGTTTGATTGATAAACGACCCACTAGGGGTGCGTTTGGTATAGTAACAACAGACTAGGGGTGTTTGGGACAGCATGGGTGTTTGGTTGGGCAGATTTGCAACAAAGGGTGCGTTAGGTTTAGCACAAAGACCAACAAGGGTTCGTTTGGTTTATGCAGTTGACTAATAAATATAACACGAGATTTATAAATTATAAATCGAAACTAAATGGTGGTTAATGGTTAAATAAATGTGATATTCATTACTTTGTTTTAGTTGATATATATAAATATATATAGATATTTAAAACACGCGGGTTGTTTGAAAAGTGGAAAAGCATTAGAATTTATAAATATGGGAAACGTTATATAACCGGAAAGATCATGACGAAATTTATATATTTAGTAATGTTTTACTAAACCTCTATTATTTTAGAAACTCGGTAAAAGAGACTAAGTTATATTTTAAAGATATATTAAATTATAATTGTACAATAACTCGACAACGAATAAGAATTATACTTTTACAAATGAGACAACGATTTTAGCTACGATCCGTCAATATGACGAAAGATTAATTTATAAAATATTATTTTATAAATTCCTGACGAGAAGGTAAAATCATAACTTTTGTAAAAGATTTACAAACATCGGTTATTTAATTCATAACTTTAAGACGTGTGTCTACTTTTATGCAAGGACTTTTTATTAAATAAATTGGTGTCGAAATATTTTGTTTCAATTATTTTCTTACGTTCCTTATATAATACCTGTAAAATATTATATACTTCACATAAATCTTTGGATTGTCTATCTTCGTTATATAATCCACGGTACGATATATATACTTGTTCATTTTTCATATGTAATATATACGGAAATATATTACACACTTTGCGTTTACTTTCGATTTATTTTATTTAACCAACCACCAAACTATTACAACTTGGGAATCTAAATCTTTATCAACGTGTCGCGTTGACGTAACCATTCATCGGGAAACCCAAATACATTATCCTAGGCTAGTGGGTCTTAGCCGTTAAGATTAGTTGCAACTTCTTGATCGAGCCGCTTCGTCTTCCGTTCGTGTTGTGCATATTAGATGCCTATCTGTCAATCGTTCTACAACATCAATGTGAGTTTATAGCCCCATGTTTTACTGGTTTTACATATATTTTTGAGGTGAGAACATGCTTGTTTACAAATTCATTTACATGGTTGATTACCTGTTTGGTTTACATACTCATATATATATCTCACGAGGAGATACAATACTTGGTTTAATTTTTGAACGAAAACACATACTATACTTTTATGATTACGGATTAGCTTAGGTTGCATGAACTGTAAATCACTTGGAGGGTGAGCGCGAATGTTATGAAATAGATCTATTCGGGTGAATCCCCGTTCGGGTGATTAGCTATCACTGGGCAAACGAACGTTATAGCATGTTGTCTACGCGAATGTTATAAAATAGATCTATTCGGGATTGACAATCCCCGTTCGGGTGATTAGCTATCACTGGGCAAACGAACGTTATAACATGTCGGATTACGATTGGTTGGGCCTACAGGGCCCACAATACTTACATATGAACTCTTACTGTTATATTAGTGCATCGGTTTCATGAACTTAGAGTAATTGTAATCATTGTTTTATACTCACATGGATATTTACTGTGCCTTGAATAAAGTGGCAATACATACTTGAAACATTTTGGTGACATATATATAAATATCATACATGCTTTGAACAATTGCGGTACAACGATCATACGTACATTTTTGTGACTATTTGGGGATTGAAATGGTCATGCATACTTTACAACTATTTGATTTCTAAAAATTATACATACATTTTGGAAGGACATTTAAGGATTTTAAATGGTCATACACACTTGACAGAACTTTGGTTCAACATTTATACTTAAACAAATCTATGAACTCGCCAACTTTAATGTTGACACTTTTTAAGCATGTTTTTCTCAGTTGAATTAGATGCGTGGCCTACTTGATGTGCACTGGAGTCTAAAATTTGACAAGATTTCATTTATGGATTTCTACTTGAATACAAATGATCAAATCTCGTTGTGTAGCTTTCAAGCTTTTCATTGTGATGCAATTATGAGACAAATGTTATATCAATTTCAAGGAAGTCAACGAGATTACTTTTCAAACGACACATTTAGAGGTCGTTCTCTTGTATCTAGCATTGTGTATTATGAAGTAACGCCCCCGAACATACTTCCGCTGCGACACATTTTTGGGGGTGTTACAGATTGGTATCAGAGCACTGGTTATAGAGAACTAGGATGCATAATTTACCCTAGACTATGCTTACGTGTGACATACGTATATTATATATATATATGCTTGCATTCCTTTTGCGTATATCGCACGTTTATTTATATAAGAGTTATTTATATAAATACCAGAGCATTTCTTAAGACATTGTGAGTTGCACAATGGTCTCAATTATACCTCAGACATTGTGAGTTATACAATGGTCTCATTTTACTTCTTAGACATTGTGAGTTGCACAATGGTCTCATTTCGTTCTCAGACATTGTAAGTTAAACAATGGTCTCTAAGGATATTATTTTCCTTCATAGCTTTATACTATATTGTATTACACGGAGACCGTCATAATTTTTTTTGTTTACATGGAATTATGTATCAATTTAAGGATTACAAGTCTTGTATGGGCGGGACTTGTAATACGAGGATTGATATGATAATTGCTATGTTAACAAAGCCCGTCACAGTTCTGTTTACATGGAATTATGTGTGGATTCAAGTATTACAAGTCTTGTATGGGCGGGACTTGTAATAGGAGGATTGATACGATAATTGCTATGTCGACTCGTTCACAATTTTGAACACTATGTGATTTCCCTGATAGTTTTACTCCCCGTCTCCGAAGACGAGTTTGGAACACTCGTCCCATACTCATTAGAGCACATGCATCGTCATGTCATCCATCACCTTGAAGGTTATGTGAGTACGCGTATTGCATCAGAAATTATTAAGTAGGATGATTTATAATCTCTTTATTTGAAAGGATTGGGACGCCTCTTCAGTTAAATAAAGAAATTGTAAATCACCGAACCATAAGTTTATCAATTCATTATTTACATAAATTGGGACGCTTCTTTATGCAAATAATAAATTATAAATGAGTGGGCTTAATGGTATCCAATATGACACGAGTATGAACTCGAACCCGATAATCACCGGAATCCGTTAAAAAGGTTTAGAAGCACAATAGTGTCTTGCCACTCCGTAGAATCTTAAGGCCTCACTTGGAATTACATGATCTCATTCTTAAGATATTGCTTTTGTCATTACGAATCCTTGCGATCGTAAACTGTTTGTGGATCTAACAGACTCTGTTACAAAACTTGAATCCAATGGAGTTGTTTGTCCTGAAACTAGGCGACTGAGTACCATAATCCGCCGTCTATCGCATAAGCTCTTCCGCGAGCTCCTCCCATTTGTTAAACTTTATTATGGGAATATTGTTTCTCGAAATGTCCTCATTCTCGGCATCCCATCACCATTTGTCATAGTTATTGTCGTTATGGTTGCTGTTGTTGGGTCCTGGAGCGGTCCCGACTGATACAACTTTATCCAATAGGTAATGCAACTCCCCTTAAACGAGATAAACACCTATCGACAAAACAGATAGTTGGACTATTCATTTCGGGCCACTAGTAGGAAGACTTAGGTCGCGATACATCCTAGTACTGCCAAGTAAGTTGGGTACTTACATACATAAGCCACGTTGATGTGAATCATCGAACATTACAGATAGTAGAAACGAGACTCCGTCCTCGGACATTTAGAAACTTATACAAACATACTCACGCGACTACACCTTCTTCTTGAGGTTTTCACTATAATGAGACTTTCCCTATAACGCGGTTATACCAGTCATAAGATCTGTAATGATATATTTTGAGATACCTATTTTGATGGATTAAATATCCTGGACAAACCTAGCCAAAAATTTTGGTAGATTGAGAAGTGTAGAAACACCGAATTTTGCTGAATAAAGTTATCAGCGTCTTGTTTAGAACGAGTTTATTAAACCTTAAGTCTTTCCTTGGTCACACAATCGGATAACACAAATTTAATCTCGGGACGAGATTTCTTTAAGGGGTAGGTACTGTAACATCCGAGAATTTTCGAAATTTCGAATGACGATTTTTACCCTTTGACTTTTTGGGTCTGACTTGACTTTTTGACTTTTGGTCTTTTATTGTCACATAAAAGCGATTACCGCGTAACCGGTAAAATTTTCGGAACATATTTTATGTAATAAATCATATTTATTATTACATCTCTCAAGGGAAAGTTATTTTTAACTTATTTGATTCGAAAACGAAAAAGGATATATATTAATTCATAGTTGATTTATCAAAAACGAACCACTAAATCTCGTTTTCATTATTCGGACTCTAAAGCAATTTGATGTAAAACGATATTCCTGACAACTTTTCAGTTTTGACCGAGACCTGAAAACAGACATAAAGTGACTGAAATGCCCTCGCAAGATTTAGAAACGAGAAAATAATTAAATTTATATTTAATTATCACTTTTTATTAAATAAAAATATTTAATAAATTCTTTAATATTTTATTCAAAAGCGTTTATTTAAAAACGCAAATGTTCAAAATAAAGTTTCATTTTATTTTATGAACAAAACTACTAACATTTTATAAAAGTTACTCCACAAGTTACACCTTTGGTCCCCCAAGTAACATACCCTTGTCACTTTCAATTATAACTTTTATTATATATATTATTTTTTATAAATTTTTTTCATTTGAAAACAAATTCACACACACACTCTTTTATAATTCTCTCTCCCTCTCCACATTATCCGGCCACCCTCAGCCACCGCCGCCGCCGTCGCCTGTCGTCCGCCGCCCGTGCCGAAAAAACTTTCCCGCAGAATTTTTCCTGCGAACCAAACCGTCTCCTCAACAACCGAATCTAATCCAACCCACTATCTCACTCGCCGTCACTCGCTACTCCACCACCGCCGCCATCACCACGACCACGTCACAACCAAGGTGTGTGTGGTTTAACGGGTTCACAGGTAGGGTGCGTTTGGTTTCATGGTTTATCACCACACGGGGTGCGTCGGGTTGTGGGTTCCCAGCCAAAAGGGCGCGTCGGGTTGGTGGTAACACCCACCGGGTGCGTGGGTTTGTGGTCTCAACCGTCCAGGTGCGTTTGGTTTTATGTAAATGCACCAAGGGGTGCATTGGGTTTGTTTATATAAGCACCACAGTGCGAATGGTTTTGTAGAGAAACAAGGGTGCTCGTTTGTTTTGGTCGGGGTTGGCTTGTGGTAACAGCCGGGTATAAACCCGGCGAGGGTGCGTTGGAGTCGGGTAGGCAGCCGGGGGGTTGGGCTGTCGGGTTGGGTTTAGCAGCTAGGGGTGTTTGTTTGGTTCGTGGGGTTTATTGACACACGAAATGGGTGTTTGTTTTGGGTCAGCCGAGGGTGTTCATTTAAGTTGTGTCGCAAACTAGGGTGCGTTTTGTTTGTTGGCAGCAAGGGGGGGTTTGGTTGGCTGTCGAAACAGCCAAACGGGGGCGTTTGGCTTAACAGATTTGCATAAAGGGATGTTTGGTTTGTTGAATAACACAAAAAGGGTGCGTTTGGTTTGTGTGGAAATCTAATAGGGTCCGTTTGGTATAGTGGCAGCCAAACGGGGGCGTTTGGTTTAGTAGGGACCGCACAAGGGTGAGTTTGGTTGGACAGAAATCGCACAAAGGGTGAGATTGGTTTATACAAATTGACTAATAAGCATATAACGAGGGTTATAAATTATAAACCGGACATAAATAATGGTGGTTTAAAAATGGTTAAATAAATATATTCTTATTATATTGTTTCCTACTTAATCTCGTTTAAATATATATGTATATATTGAAAACACGCGAGTTGATTGGAAATGGAAAAACATTAGATTATATAAATATGGGTAACGTTATATAAACGGAAAATCATGACGAAAGTTATATAAGTTTTTATATTTAGTAATGTGTTACTAAAGCTACTATTATTTTAGAAGCCAATAAAATGGACTAAGTTATATTTTAAAAGCATATTAAAATATAACTATGCAATGACCTGAGCAACGAACGAAAACTATATTTTTACAATGAAACAAACTGTTTTAGGCACGACTCGTCGAGGAAACGAAATATAATTTATAAAATATTATTTTATATTTTATAATGGTTATAAACTGTTATAAACATGGTTTGATTAATTCATAACGTTAAGACATGTGTCAACCTTTAGATAAAGTCTTTTTATTAATTAAATTGATGTCAAGCTAATTGGTTTAATTAATTATACACAGTCATATTATATAATACCTGCAAGGTATTATATACTTTTCATTAATATTTGGATTGACCGTCTTTGTTATATAATTCACGGTAGGAATTATATAAGAGTTATTTTTCAAATGTAATATATAAAGAATATATATTACACACTTTGCATATATTTTAAATTTATTTTTATTTATTTAACCAACCACCAAACCATTACAACATTAAATCTAAATCTTTTATCAACGTGCCGCGTTGACATAACAATTCATCGGGAAACCCAAATGAGTTATCCTAGGCTAGTGAGACTTGGCCGTTAAGACTAGTTGCAACTTCTTGATCGAGCCGCTTCGTCTTCCGTTCGTATTGTGCATATTAGATGCCTATTCTGCAAATCGTTCTTCAACATCGATGTGAGTTTATAGCCCCTCTTTCACTTGTTTTACATTTACCTTACAAATCTCGGGGGAGAATACATGCTCAACTAACTTGTTTTATTAATTCGTTTTACAATGTTTTTTAAATACTATTCTACACACTTGGACTACATTCTATGGATTTTGCAATTATTACATACACATTTACATGACTGATTTTTAAATTGGTTTCATACTTATTAGGCATTTGTTCGCTATGGGATAAATTATTTGGCTTTATTTTTTGTCACAAATGCATACTTTACATTTGAAATGATTTGCGGGATTTCGAATTTTGTTTGCCGCCTTGTGGGGCCAATATAAGTCATTACATGCCCTGGGTGTGTTTGCAGATGGATCACCCATGTTGAGGAAACACATTATTTGTAGCTCTGCTCGAAATCGGGGCACATACATACAAGTCTAGTTCATAGCTTCTGAACTGTAAATCACTTGGCAGGGTAAGAGGCGCGATGTTATGAAAATAGCTCTATTCGGGTGTGGAAATCCTTGTTCGGGTTGTTTGCGATCCTGGGAACGAGATTATAGCGTGATGGTCCACGCGAAATGATATAAAATAGATCTATTCGGGATTGACAACCCCCGTTCGGGTGACTAGCTATCACTGGGAACGAACGTTATAACATGTCGGATTATAACATTGGGACTATCGGGCCTCCCCAACATGGCACGAAATTTATATAGTGCGGGCACGGAATTTATATAGTGCGGGCAATGTCACGGAATTTATATAGTGACTCATATCGTCGAGCTTCAGTGTCATGAGCTTAGCGTAACAGTAGATATTAATTATGTGGTACTGTATTTGTTATAGTAGACCCATACATTTTGGGGTAAATCAATTGTGATTTCACTGTCCATACTACTTATTGAACATTACTAAATTCTGAACACTCTTTATTATATTGCGGCGAAGCAATAAACACTAAACTCTTTTGGTTCTACAATCACTCTTGCATTTTTGGCGATTATTATAAGGATTGAAATAATCATACATACTTCATAAACCTTTGGATTCCAACATTTACATTTATACTTACAAAACTCTATGAACTCACCAACTTTAATGTTGACACTTTTAAGCATGTTTTTTCTAGGTGGAATTAGTGCTTTGGACTATATTGTGATGCATGGAGTCTTTACATTCAAGCTTTTCATTGTGATGCAAATATGGGACCACTATTATTTTGATTTCAGAAAATCAACGAGATTGTTTTACAAACGACACATTTAGAGGTCGTTCTCTTGTATCTTGTGCTATTGTATTATGAAGTAACGCTCCCTGACATATTTCCGCTGCGACACATTTTTGGGGGTGTTACATTCTTTATTGTATGTGTTTCTTGATTGTTGAATGAAACTCCATTTTAGGTGACTTGAATCCAATATGTTATTTAAAAGATATTTGTCTTGCACTTGTACCTCTAACTTTGTTTTGTAGCAAACAATTCTTGCAAGATCAATCCCTTGGTGCCTTAAACGAGGGGGAGCATACATCAAGGGGGAGTCTTGATATTGTTAATTTCTTTCTTCCTACAACCACTCGACGATCATCCTTTTTGAATTTGACAAAAAGGGGGAGAAATGGGACAAAACTCTTTAATAATTTTGTAACTTTTAATTTCATACAAAATGAGTTTATATTTTGTCATCATCAAAAAGGGAGAGATTTTTAATACAAATAATGTCTAAAAACATTATTTATATTTTTCGACCTCTCAATGTTTTGATAATAACAAAATGTAAAAACGTTTACGATAAAATTAAACGTTTACAAATTATTAATCATAAAATTTCATTTCTAAGATTAGTAATCACTTAAGGTATGAACAAACAAATCATTAAGCGTGATTAGTGATCAAGAAAATATTTTTCTCTTATCCATTACATTTTTACAAAAGAATTTCACAAAAATAATTAGACAAAATATTTTCTAATTAAAAGAAAAGTTTTATCAAAAACTTAAAATTTGAAATTCAAATTTTCCCCATAAAATGAAAGGTTCCATACCATATACAACCTTCCCTACAAAAAGAGAAAAAAGGGAGCGTGGTCTACTGGGCGGCCCCTTTATAGGCCTGGCGGGCCTCTTATATATCTAGGACCATCGGGACCGCCTCCAGTGACCGTTGGATTTTCCTGCCTATAAATACTGCTCCATTCCTTGCAGAAAATCAGACCTCTTAGCATAAAATTTTCAGATAACTTTCCCTCTCTAAAATCTTCTTTCTCTTTCTAAATCTCTTGATCATTAACACTCTTAGATCCTGTTTTAAGTGATCTAATCTCTTCTTCTCATCTCTTCTTTCTCATTCAAGTGCAAGAGAAGAACATTCGTTTTCGCCAAGAAACGAATTGTTATTTAGTGATCTCTCTTCTTTCTTCTAAGTACCAAATCTCTATTGTAATTATCTTGTGTATTTATGTGATTCGGATTGTGTGTAAATCCGATAGTGTAGATCGAGTGATTGTGTATTGATTGTGAAGTAGTAGATTGGTTCTAGCTAAGATTAGGACTCGACATTTAGCTTAGTGTCAGAAAAGAACGTAAGCGACGTGTAAACGGTTTTCTTCGCTTAAAGGGAGCTTGTTGACATAATGAAATCTCGAGTAGTGAGTAGGGCGAAGAGGTGCTTCATAGCCGAACCACTATAAAATCTTGGCATCTTGGTTTGATTGTTCCTTTTCTTATCTCTTCATATTATTGTCATTGTTATTTAGCTTTAGTTTAGATTGTTATATTGTGTGTTCATATTGTGAATCGGTTAAACATACAACTTAAATCTAAATATTTTGAAAGCAAACTTGTAAAACGTAAAACGAACCTGTAAACTATTTAACCCCCCCTTTTAGTTTCCACATAGGGGTATCTTACTCTAAAAATAAGAGTAAAAAAATGGTTTATACGGGGGTTAACTAACCGGTGTAGTTAGTTAATAACATATAATGTAAAGGCTTTTTAGGTTTAATCCTAGAAATTTACCAATTTAAACAGGTCACTCCAATTACAAAAGTAATACCTATTATTGAGGTCTCGAGTAGTATCCAAGCCAAGTTCTAAAGTTTACTACGGTCACCAGCACACTTATAATTTATGAAATTTGGGTAAAATAGGGGAAAAGGATAGGCTCAATTCTCACAATATCTAATAAGGGTTATGTGTGTGGGGTCATGCAACTAATAATTTCATAAAAAAATGCTAATTTTTTTAAGTTTAA
>BQNB010212683.1:0-10115 GCA_026074375.1 Tanacetum coccineum
AGCTTCTAGGACTCTGAGACGCTCCTTACCTTCTAATCTTGACCCTCCAATCACAATCCATCAATTAAGCACCCTTGGATCACTTCCACGTTATTATAGCCAATAAGATTCCATAGGATTGCCAGCGTGTCATAGTGAGTGTCAGAGGGTGTCAGGCTTGCCTTCTAGAAGTACTTGAAGGAGTGTATGAGGGTGAATGGGTTTTACCTTGTGTCTGTGTGAAAATGGGAGGGAGGGAAAGAGTGAAAAAGATGTACAGTAACATCTTTTGACCCTGTGTTTTCTAACTTTGACCAAGGGTGGATTTGGGCTTATGACCTATAACTTTGGGCTTGGACCGGGTGTAAGGATTGTGGATTGGATTTATGTGTTAAAGTTTATTATGTTTAGGTTTTTAATAGATACATGATTAGTGGGCTGACCCGGCCTAGTAAAATGGGTACGGGTTGGCCCATTAATAATGTATATATGCATGCGGCTTTGATTTCCCACGTTCTTTCCATTCTCGTGCTGGGTTTTATCCGTATTTGCTTTATTTTTATCCTTTTTGTGACATATCCATACCTGCAAGACACAATTCACGAAATACACATATACAATGCATTTTTATGTATTTTTGGTCATTATTGGTCTTTTTAGCTCGTTTTATTAGGTAAAAGGTATGTGTATTTAAGCACATACCAGTCATGTTCTCGATTAATTCGTAACATTCTTCCGGCGTCTTTTCCATAAAAGTTCCTCTCTTTAGCATTGATGGTGTCCCAATGACTTAATGTCAAACCATTATAGAACGTATCAATTTGTGTAACTAAAAGCATATTAGGGTTAGGACACCGATCAATGTACAATTTGTAATGCTCCCATGCCTCAAATAATGATTCATGTGGTTCTTTTCGAAATTTTGTGATCTCATTCCTTAATTTAGTCACCATCGAAGGAAGAAAATATTTCGAGAGAAATTTCCTCATCATTTCGTCGAAAGAGTGGATGGAATTCCTTGGAAGGCGATCATACCATGCGGTAGCATGATGCGTCAAGGAATATGGGAAAAGAGATAGACGTAGGGCGTCATCAGATACTCTATTTTGCTTCATATGTTGGGTAACTTCCAAAAATTTGTCAATATGTCTATTGGCATCGTTGCCCGGTAAGTATTTTAAACTTGTTGGATCATGTGATGACGAAGTCCAAAATCCGTAGCTTGAATTAGAATCGGGGCAATTGGTCTGCCCCGTCCATTTATAGACGGTTGGCAAAGCTCCTCCATCGATCGGGGAGCTTGCTCATTTGGTCTCACCATCGGAGGTGGACCATTATTATTAGGAGGAGGGGGTCCCGTAAGAGGCGGTCCCATGTTATTATAAGGAATGCTCATAACTTCTTCGAAGTCGAAAAGAGATGACGGTTCACCTAAATTCCTTCGTCGAATAAGACTCTCGGGGTCTCTAAGCGGACAATATAGATTAGAAGAAGTAGAGCGAGTGCTCATGCACTAAAAGCAAGACAAGATAAAACAAAAATATTTTTGTATTTTTATGGTTTTATAAAAGAAAATAGAAAATAACAAACGATAACTTCACGAGGAAGGATCTTCAAGGCACTAACTTCAAATACGTCGTGAAAATCGTACACCTCTCCCCGGCAGCGACGCCAAAAATTGATTCGTTGACAAATAGTCTATATATAATTAAATATATATCCTAAATATCTCAAATTAATTATAGTATAGAGAGTATCTCGTTTAATAAGAAAATTGCTTGAGGACAAACAATATTTTATCTCCCGGATATCGTATCTCGACAAGAGGTGAATTTGAAACCCACAAAAGTATTTTGTTTGATGCTTGAATATCAAATATTTTTTTGTTTTTGATTTCTAATTCTAAAAACGCAAGGGAAAGCAAATAAAAGGCATGCTAAACTAGAATTAAAGACTCAATTAAATTTAAACGATAATTAAACACCTAACAAGAAATTAACGACTAACGGGTAAACAAAAATAAAGCAAAATAAACTCTAAAAACTTAAAATGCAAATTTATAAAACCTAAATGTATTAAAATAATTTTTGAAAAAACAAATTATATTTTTTTATTTTTATTTTATTTTTTATGAATTAAAAACATATTTAATCTAAATTAAACATTAAAAATGGTAAACTAATTATTAAAAATCTGGAAAAATTATGAAAAATACTTTAACCTATTTAGAATCTATAAAAAATGAAAACTTGAAAATTTGCTAAACGAATAAGCAGTAAATAAGCATTTTTTGTATTTTCTTTTGAAAAAGCTAAACTACAAGCTAAAATAAGAACTTTTAATAAAGAGCATTTTGATAAATCTAAAAAATAAGATTGAAAAACTACTTATAAATTGACAGTTTATCTTATCAAGTTTTAGTGGTTTTCAAGCTAAAACTATCTAGGCTTTTTGGATTCAATAAGCTAAAATAAAAAGCAAATAAACAAAAACAGACTTAAACTAAACCTAACAAGCACTAAGTACTACAAATAAGCTAACAGAATAAGCTAAAATTCATCAAAAAGGCAAAAAAGACAGCATGCTAAAAAACAGTTTTAAAAGGACTACAACTAAATTTTAAGCTAAGATTTAAGACAAATTAAGTATTGGGATTAATCTAAAAAGTGAAAACAGATAAATACTATTAAGCTAATAACTCAAATAAGCAAGAATTAAGCAAATTACCTTAGAAAATAAACTAGAAAAGACTAAATACAAATGACAGTTAACTTGTTTTTGGACTTTTGAGATTAAATGACTACTTAAGCAACTTAATTTTAAGACTCACAAATACTTTTGACAAGCTAAAAACTTAAAGCAGGCTAAGAACAATCTTTGATAAGCTAAAAGTAACCAAAAAATAATCAAAGCTAAGCTAAATTTTCACCATTATTGACCTGCAAATCCAGACCCTTAAGAACAAGCTTCCAAGCTGTTTTTGAACAAAATTACTCAAAAGGCTTACCTAAATCTATAGACTTAAAATAGATTTGCTATGATCCAAAAGGACTCATTTGAATAAGAAAAACTACAACTCAAGTACATTTTTAAGACCATTGGCAAATAAGCTGTTAAAAAAACTTTTGAAACTAGCAGACTTCAACTTTTGATAACACTAACTTCAAAACTTAACAAAACCAACTCTAAGCTTGTTAAGACTAACTTTTAAACTAATTTAGAGCTTATGAAACTGACTTACAAACCAAAGACAGTTTTAAACCTCATTTGACCCATTTTAAAATCCTTATCCCAAACACCCCTTTAAAATTTAAAAACTAATTTTAAGCTAAAAACAGATCCAATTAAGCCTCAAAATGATTTAGCAGATTAAGCATAATGACTAATAAGGACAGATAAGCAATAACTTTAGTAAAATAAGTACTAACTAATAAGCTAAACTAAAAAGCTATTAAGACTAAAATTAAGCAGTTTTAACTATCTAAAGAGCAGATTGATTTAAGACTAAACTTAAACTAAATCTCAACTACACACTGGCATAATAAGCTAACATTAAGCATAATGAGAACATTTAAGCAACAATAAGCTAAGTAAAAGCAAATTAATAAGCTAATATAGAAATTAAGCTAGAAAAAAATAAAGGATAATGTACCTTAATCCCAGCTAAATAGGGATCTAAAATGCTCTTTTAGAGCTTAGATCTACAAGCTAGCTTAAAATTTAAGCTCTGAAGCCCTTCCCTTTCTGGCTTATTTTCCAAGTGGCTTATTCAGTTGATTTTGAGTGAATTTGAGTGAGTAGTTTATTCAGGTAAGCCTTAGAGAGCTTAACTGAATTATGACTAGCTTAGTAAGTAATCAAGAGCTTATTGAACTTATTATGTTGTTTCTAAACACATATTGACTAAGTTGCATAAAAGTAACATGAGGATTTAACACAGGATTTAAAAAACAAACTGAAATTTTATTAATATTAAAATGATTACAAGCTGGAGATTACAATATTGAAAAAGACACTAAGCTTAAAATTACACTACAATAAGCTACTAAGAAAAACTACTAAAAAGCTAGATGCCTGGTCACTGTGTGATTCCTCTCTATTTATAGTGAGGAGGGGAAGGATCCAGAAGCAAAAGGAGCGTATATAAGCCTTCATCTTAGCCCTTGATTCTAATTCTGTCCATCCGAGCCCTTGAATTGCTGCCATGTTAAATCCACCAATAGGGAAGCTTAGGATCGCCAACGTGGATGGGAATGATGCAAACGTGTCAAGAGTGTCAGGTCTTCTAGAAGGAGATGCGTGTGTGGGTGAGTGGTTTTAATTTACGCTGTGTGTTATAACTCTGTAAAAGGGAGGGAAATAGGAGATCCACAGTAAAAGTTGACCCGTTGACCCTGTGTGTTATAACATGACTTGGACCAGGGTGGGATTGGTGTTGGGCTTTTGTAATTTTTCTTGGGCTTTTGTTTGGACTAGATTTGGAAATAGGTTAAAGGAATTTTGGACTTGTATTTATAAATGGATTTAGGCTTTAAGTTTGTTATAGTATAAGTCTTAATGGGCTGACCCGACCCATTAAATAGGTACGGGTTGGCCCATTTAAAGATGTATACGCCTTCGGCTTCGGTTTCTTATGCTCTTTCCATTCTCGTGCTCGGTTTTGTCTGTTTTGCTTTATTTTTGTCCTTTTATTGAATATCCGTTACTTGCATAAATCAAATCACAAAACACACACATACAATGCACTTTTCATGTATTTTTAGTCATTTAAGTACGTTTAATAAGGAAAAATGATATGTGATTAAACACATATCACCGCCCAAAAGTGTCAAGTTTTTTTCGAGGAATAGAGCCCTGTTATGTGGAAGAAAGCATGGCACTAAAGATTTTTTTTACATAAAGCTCTGTTTTGTCTAAGAAAACATGGTTCTATCACATAGAGCAGGGTTCGTTCATATAAAAGAGGGCTTTATGGTTTTTAAAAGGGTGGGACAAACATATAGAGCCTGTTTTTTAAATTAACCGGGCTATCATGGGGGGCTCTATTCAAATTTCTATAGTAGTGTGCTGGTCAGGTTCGCGTTCTGCATGTTCTTCACGATATCAATATGCAGATATATTCACTAAAGCCTTACCTTCCGCTTTGTTTGAGGAGTTTCGTACCAATTTAAGTGTCCGATGTCCTCCCGCTCAGGGACGGATCTATGGTGTAATTATGGGGGGCCGGTGCTCCCCATGGCTCATCGAAAAAGTTGATAATTTAGTCTAATTTGTTTTTAATTTTGATCTTTTTTCAAAAGTGCCCCCACTCAAAACTCATATTGCCCCCACTCACATACTAAAACCCAACATTCAATACTTTAAGACCTTATAAATCCATAATCTCTAAGTAAAAATACTCGATTTATCATTTCGATCATAGTTTTTTCTTCTACGTTTTGTTGCTATTGTCAAAAAAATTTTTTGCCCCCCACAAACTATTTTTCTGGTTTCGTCACTGCTCCCACTCAAACTGCGGAGGATTGTTAGTCTTATGTTTTGTATAGCCCATGTATGTTTTGTATGGGCTAAGGCCCGAGTGTTTATTATTAGGATTTACACCCTATATATGTATAGTTGGATTGATTCCAATAGACATGAAACACATTATTCACATTATTAACCTACAACTTATTCTAATCTCTGTGTTTTTCTATTAAGTGGTTTGAAGACATGTCATATTAGCCACTTAATTAAGAGAGAGGCTTTTGTGAACCTCTCCGCTAAGTTGAAATAAGAATTTAAGCATAGTCAAATGCCTTTGGGCCAAAGAAGATAATGAAGGAATAAAAATCAAATAAAGAGACGAATTGAAGTAACCTAGTTTCTTTTTGTCAACTCTATTAAATTCTGTCATGTTCACTCGTATGCGGGTCCTGCTATATGCACGGGGTCCCATCATAAAGATTCTCCAATGATTATCATTGTTCTTACTTATTATGTAATATTTTACAAAATAATACTATTTTTTAAAAGCTACAAAATAATACTTTGATTGGTACTAATTAAATAATCTTGTTTTTGCTAAAAGAACTTTGTAGTGTAATATTTTTTACGCTATTAACTGTCCACAGGATTCAAAATAGATAAAAAAAAATTAGTTTGATGCGATAGTATATGTTGTCCTTACTATTGTTTGATTTTTCTATATTAGAATAATTGTGTAAAAAATATCATGTAAAAAAAGATAACTTAATTCGTTAAATATTAAGAACGCGTTTATTACATCAAATGGAAATATAACAATAGAAGATAAATGATACAAATAAATTTAAAAGATACATATCACATCTTAAATCATCCCACTACTAACTCTTAAATATTATGATTTGACCAATTTGAGCGAAGCAGTTGATTGGAATAGTTTATCCGCTCTAAGTACGGAGTAATCCATGCGACTGCACATAGTAACATTTCAATAGATAGATCAAATTATACAAACATATTCTCAAAAAGGATACATATCACATCTTAAAACTATCCCCCATCTACTAACTCTTAAATAATTATAGTTATATCCAATTTTGAGCGCAGACAGTTGAATTGGAACATATATCCAGCTCTATACTGTATACGAAGTAATCTAAACCATAGCGACTGCACATTCAGACCTGTAACGAAACCATTGAGATGCAATAGTAGGCATCGGGTAGCCTCCTTGCAACAACACATTGACATAATGACTGTTATTAACATACCCAAGTGTAATAATTCTTGAATCATACCCACGGTGGGCAGAAATCGAACGAAGACGGCTACAATACAGTCATACTACTATGAGTGGTTATATTGTGGAAAATGAAACATGCTATCCAGAAAGCATATCACAAGAAACCTATCTCCGGCATGTTCATCCATTTTTCGATTGGTGCAAATCCATTTTCGAAGAAAATGTCACTGCCTATTTAACATATCGCATAACATATTGTCCGTGGTAGATCGATAATCTCTTCCAAAAGACTCATATTCGCATTGTGGGCCATTCATTTTCATGCGAGCCTTTATGAGGCCGCCAACTACCGCCCTAAAATCCACATATCAATATCCATCGTATCATCTTTATCATCTCGAACCCTTCGATGTCAGTATACTGGTAACATATTCGGAAATCGGTCGATATATGCATGCCTTCCTTGTTTTTGGTTCATGAAATTATCTTTTCCAACAAAACTTAGCATGGATGAAAAATTATATCCTGTTTGTTCATTCGTCATGTGAAGATGGTCATATCTAGGTGCTTCTTTATTAAGGAGCAAACGACGAACAACTAACTTTCTAAGGTAGCAGGCACATTAAGCTAAAGTTTCTAAATGTGCTGTCTTTATCTCTCTCATCTTTCTTAGTAAACTTTTCTTACCAGCTCTTGATTGCTTTTTGAACTCTGTATTAAAATTCTCAACCTCGACTTTAACTTGAGAATCTAAATCATCATCTCCTAAAGATGCGCATGGTGATAAATTAAGCTTCCTCCAAAATCTGTCAATCGCTTCAAGTGGTATGGGATAACCTTTATTCATATAAACTAGTTGTTCATGTGAACATGGTAGCCCATAACTTGTACGTAATTGACATTCACAGATTTCAGAACCTAACCCATCTACACAAAGTGTATACTCTTCGAAGAGTATATCAACTGCGTGAAGTTAAATGCGCTTATTCAAATTTGTGAAGAATGGTATGTTGTATCGATGTCGAATGACAATTTTGCTATGCTCAAGACTTGAATGAATAGCTGTCTCTTGCGAGTTGACAACTTCATGAATATATGACACTGCCGTCAGCAAATCTGATTGTGCTGAATCCAAGTATAATTTTAACTTGGCATGTTGACTTTCCACTCTATTTGTTGTTTGATTGCGAAAATGAGGAAATTTTTCAGTCCAAGCGGCTAAAAACCTTTCCTTATATTGTGTTAACCAATATTTATTCAAATAAACTATAACACCTGAAATATGTAATGAAAGTCACTTTAATATCATGATAATAAAAAACGTATAAAAAACTCTACTTAATTATATAACATATAATAATACCTGAAAGTCGAATACAATTTCTTGAATTAATATCCATGTTGAGCTCCCCCCCAAATAACGCTTCCGTCGCAGTGATAATAATTAGTGTATTCCAAGCTATACTAAAACAATACCATGTTCTATTATGCTTTATCATTTTTTTTTTGCATTTTCGCATTACACTTCTATTAATATGCCATCTACAAAGTAACCCTTTAGCATTTGGAAATGCAGTGTCGTATGCATTCATGAGAGCCAACTCTCTATCTGTAACAATAACACCGGGACGCCTAAAACTTCCATACAGATCTGAGACACGAGAAAGTGCAGCTACGCCAATGTGCCCAGTCGTAGTTTACCTTTTTTTCATTTTCCATTGGTCCCCCCTTGCCAGAACACAAATGCTATACAAAAGGTCTGATTAGTTGGAGTTACACCAACTATCTCTAGAAGAGGCATCGGGTTCCTGACTGTATTGTATGTCGCGTCCATCAACAACATGTCTGGAAATGCACGCCATATATTCAATGATGTTGGATGCGCAAAAAAAATAAATCTTCTAGCTCATTTGATGATGTATGAGGTCTAGTATAGCAAAATATAGCCTTTTTATGTAAAAAAAGACATGAGCTCTTGCATTGGTGTTTTTCCAGCTTTTTTTTCCTAGACAAAATTTTTGGCTTGCATTGTATATCGTTTTTAAAGTAGACATATTTATGAGGAATATTGTGATTTTGTTTTTTCAAAGTAGATAAAATGTTTCGTGGCTTTACATTTTTTTCTAACAAATCATTCACTAACTGAGACTCACTTTCAGACAATCGTCGTGCATATGCGTGACCTTCTAGATGTAATGCTGGTTCATGATTATGTGTGTCACATACGACACTTAATGTCCAACAATCATCATACAAATATTTCCCTTCCAAACCAAAAGGACAATCACATTTTTTTGCCAATATTTATAGTTGTGGTTTTTTTACTAGTGTATTTACCACCAACATCACAATGAAAAGAGACATGTTCATTAGCTTTAGATCTTTTAATCACAATAACGTAATCAATTAAAAGTCATGTTTCTTTCACCCAGTCTATTAAATCTTGACGAGAATTAAACACCTAAAAACGAATTTTTAACAAGTTTTAATGCTTTGTAATCTTTAATACTAACCTATAAAATATACTAGGTACTAAAATTGTTTATGTACTTACCGTGTCTGTTTCAAATTCTGATTTGTTGCGTGATACGTAGTTGCTTTCATTTATGATTTTATTTTCTTCATGTTGAAAATACTCGCTTTCATTACTGACTTCATTTCCGTCGTGATGAAAAAAATCTTGAAAATACTCCGACCAACTCATTACTTAATTAAGTTTTTGTTTTGTAATTTATGTATGATTCAACTTAAAAATTCTATAGTATAAATACATATTTATAAAAGAAAAATATGTATAATTGAAGTGCCCATTTTGTTACTTGATAATATTATGCATTTCAAGATAAAAAGATAAAAAGTTGATATATCATTATGAAAAGATAAAAAGTATTATCTATATATAATTAAAATGCCATAAAAAGTATTATCTACATGTATAAGTGAATTGTCATAAAAATATTATCTACATGTATAATTGAATTGACCATACCATATTTTATCACAAATTATTTAATTTTTTAAATTTCTACTATACTATATATAATATACGTAATGGATTTTCTCTATATAAAATATAAATATATAAGTAGTGAATGATAATAGTCACAGTGAGGTGGTGTGAATCATGGCATTTATTACTGGGAGTTCATATCAATCATTTAATACCGTGAAAATAGTATTTACTCCGTGAAAATAGATAAACCCCTCGTATGCTTTTTAAACCTACATCATTTTTGGTGGTATAAATACGTGATAATGTGATATGTCGTTGAACGGAAAACCAAATCAAAATAGTCAATATACTATTTATTAACATACCAAATTGTCAAAACCATAAATGTCAATATCTCATTACAACCACTTATTCACCCAATAGCAAAAAGTCGCACCTCATTTACGACTACACCATATAAATAACCTTTATACT
>BQNB010212685.1:0-10114 GCA_026074375.1 Tanacetum coccineum
TAAATCCTGACTGTTGAGAATCATTTTGTTGATCTCAGGCACCTTGATCAGCATTTTTAGTGTCTACATTTCCCAAATTAACATCTACATCTTCATACAACTCCTTAGTGACCTCATCGTCTTCATCATCATACATCGTTTCTTCATCTTCTTCTTCATAGAATTCATCATCATATTCTTCTTCTTCATGTTCAGTCTGATCTACATTAGTCATATTTAGATCAGGAATCTCATCTCTATCATATTCTATTCTTTCGTTATCATTATCATCATCATGATCATCACTATCACCATCATCATCATTATCTCCATCATCATTATCATCTTCTTCTTTACTATCTCCCCAAGACTCTTTCTCACTTTTAGATTCGTATGTAGGTACATCGGGAACCCCTGGTATAGTACCAGTTCCTTCATCTGTATCAGATGCCTTTTGTTGTTGCTCATCAGGAACCTTTGACTGAATGTCAACTCCATCACCTAAGCCACTTGCGTGAGACATGTGGAAGTCTTTCTTGCTTCTCTTGGTAGCCAGCTTAAGTTGTTCAGCTTTAGATAATGCAACCTCAGATAATACAGCTAAACCTTTGGCTTTTGTCTTCTTTGCAGGTTGCTTCTTCTTGTCCGGTTTAGCCACCTTAGCTTTTGACTTGAGTCTGGTACCTTTAGTAGCTTGAACTGGCTTCTTCTTGGGAGATGTGTCTGAATCTGCTTTCTTTCGAATGTACTTTGGTTTTGGAGCTTTTACTCCAGAAGCAAAAGCATAGTATGTCTGGTAAGCTTTGGATTCCAACATTGCTTGGTTTGTTAACTCTATTGGGAGAATAGTACCATATACCTGAGTATCTTTATGTCTGGAGATACATCTCATAGAAGTAAACATGCTATAATCTCGAGCAGTATGCCAAAACATCTTGTTTCTCCTTGAAATAAACTGATCCTTTGACATGAAGTAATCAATGATGATCTTAGTAAATCTGGGATATGACATCTTGTTTGTCTTCTTAGCATCTTTGTTTTGAATTTGGAACAGTAATTCTTCCTAGAGTAGATACACATAATCAATATTCTTCTTATGGAACATACCCTAGAGGATTTGAGCACGAGACAGACAAATCTTGTCCATTCCAGTTTCTTTACCACTTTAGCACTTATTGATGACGGTAGCAAATGCTCTCCATGGTTGATGTAAGTAGTCAACATTCACATCAGTAAGATAAGTGATTTCTCTAGTGTGCCTAAGATCTCTAATGAAAGAGAGAATGTCTTGTTCAAGTAGGAGGTCTTCAAACACTTGTATTGGAATTTTAAGGCAAAAGTGGAGAATGTCTCTGAGTATATCAACATCGAGAGAGACTTTCTTCTTGTTTATCGTGAATCTTATAGATGACCTATGAATGGAAACTGTAGCCCAAAATTATTACATATAAATAGCAAGAACATCTGCAGTGATCAGGAATGCACGGTAGAAGGGAGTGAGAGCAAGAGCATCCAACAACACTTAAAATGTAGCTTCTTTTGGTTTGATGTATGTCTTGAGTCTCATGTTGCATTTCCCAAACTCAAGATGGTCTGCAGGGGCAACAAGAGCATCATCTAGGGCTTTTTGTTAAGCTTGAGTGGTATTCATGTTTCTGCTAAGATTTAACCAATAGAGTTTACATATATAACCAATTTTATATATGATACACTATAAGGCCTTTGTTAGTTAAATACTTAAGCTTGAACCATTTTGTGATATCATTCTAATGATTAGGCCCATTAAGGCATTTAGCATTATTGAATAAGATCTAATCATCTGAAGGACAACTTAATTGGGCATAACATAAAAGGCATCAAGACAATTTAGTGTTTTTGGGATCCTATTCCAAATATCTTGTTAGAGAGGAATAGGTACCTCAGACATTGCTCATATAATCTCTTTTCGAACTTGTTATACAACCTACTTAACTTGGATTAGATTGCTTATTAACCAATTTTTAATTAGCTACCTATTATGATGTTGAAAATTGCTTCCGAAAAAATTCAATTTAAATTCCCTAAAATCTTATTGCTAAATCACCTCCTATTAAGGATTGTTAACTCGCTCCTAAGTAGGATTGTTAACTCGCCTTATATAGATTGATAACTCGCCTCTTAATCATGTAGTATATATTGCCTCTTTAATCATGTTGTTAACTCGCCTCCTAAAGGGTGTTGTTAACTCGCCTCCTATAGTGTGTTGTTAACTCGCCTTCTAAAGGGATTTGTTAAATCGCCTCGTAAGGCATAGTTGTTAATTCGCCTTTCACAGGAAGTTGTTAACTCGCATTGTGAAGGGAGCTAATAAACTCACCTTATGGAGGGAAGTGTTAGTTAACTCGCTTTAGAGGGAGTTGTTAACTCCTCCCCGCCTTTAAAGGGATTTATTAAAATCGCCTACTACAGGCAAGTTGATAACTCGCCTTCAAACCACATAATTTTTACATACTATGATTTTTATGCGTCCAAGAAGTGTCTTAAATAGCATACAAAAATGTATAACATTTAGGATTAGTAAAACAACACTTAGCATTGCTTCAAACTCATCACATAGGAACTTCTTAGTTGACCCAAAGCTGATATCATCAACATACACCTATACTAACAAGATACACCCTTATACTTCTTGATGAACAAAGTCTTATCTATAGTGCCTCTTCTAAATCCATTTTCAATTAAGTAGGTAGACAAGGTCTCATACCAGGCTTTAGGAGCTTGATGTAGACCATATAAGGCTTTTTCTACCTTATACACTTTATCAAGGAACTTTGGATCTTCAAAACCAAGAGGCTGACACACATAAACCTCCTCTTCAATAGTACCATATAAGAAGGCACTCTTTACATCCATCTGGTACACAATAAACCCCATAAATGATGCATAGGCCAAAAATAACCTGATTGCTTCTATCCTAGCAACAAGAGCAAAAACCTCATCATAATCAATTCCTATTTCTTGGGTATAACCTTATGCAACCAATCTTGCCTTGTTTCTCACTACAATCCCTCTCTCATCCTTTTTGTTTCTAAAGACTATTTTGTTCCAATGGCCCTCTTGCCGTTAGGTAGATTAACCAGTGTCCAAACCTTCTGAAGTTGAAACTATAGAAGCTCCTCTTGCATTGCTTCTATCTAACTTGGATCTTCCAAAGCTTGAATCACTTTCTTGGGTTCCATTTGAGAGAGAAAATAGGCAAATAAGCATTTATGATAATCTTTGTGATTTGTTCTCCTTTGCTTATTAATGTAACATACCATAGCATGTTCATCAGAAATCTTGGTCATTCTCCTTGTTTGAATAGCTGAATTAAAGTCTCCAATGATCTGGTCTTTAGGATGATCCTTGTCAATTCTGGTTGTGGGAATAGGACTAACATTCATGGTTGTTTCCAAGTTGTTTAGGTCAGCATCTGCACCCACATCTTCATCATCATAAGCATTACCAAAAATTCCAGTATCATCCATTGGAGTCACATTTGAAACAGGTGGAAGTGTAAATGCATTTTTGAAAGGAGAAAATCTTTCAAATAGATGTTCCTCAAATGCATTAGAAGCTTCAGCAGCATTAACTGGTGATGATGGATCATCATTAGTAAAAGATGGTCCAGCAGCACTAACAGGTGTACTAACAGTATTAATACTATTAGTGCTGTTAGGATGTACAGTCTGCTTTTCTTGTTGAAGTAGCCTTTCAAACTCACTTCTTGTGGCTTGATCATCCTTCCCATCTTTATCTGAAGCTCCATTTTCATCCATTTCAGTAGGCTTCTCTTCAGCATCTTCTTCACTGACCTTAGGATCTTGAGAGATTAATGGATCAGTTATGCAGATAGGTATTAGGATGTATTCTTGTTCAGGTTTTGTCTTCTTCTCAGCTTGACCTGTAACAATGTTATCTCTAGTTCCTGCAATACCATTAGTTTGATTTCCTGCAACAACTGGCACATAGTTCATAGATATTGTCAAAGAATCAACATCAAAAAGCCAGTCTGGTCTATTTACGGTCACATTAGGTAATTTCAAGAAATCTAATGTATTAAGGTCTCTTCAACATCTGGTCTCTGTTAAATACTCTCATGGCCTTGTTAACTACAGAGACCCAACAAAAAATTCCCTTATCAGCTTTTTCCATCAAACTTGCCTAGATGATCCCTGGTATTTAAGATGGTAACAGGACACCCAAAAGGTTTCATGAAGTCTATCAATGGGGTTCTTCCACGAATAAGTTCATAAGGTGTCTTGTTATGAGGCTTAATGACTAAGACCCTATTTAGCACATAGCAAGCAGTATTAACTGCTTCAGCCCAAAAGGGTTGATAACTAGAGTCACAAACATAGTTCTTGCAGCCTCTAGCAAAGTGTTCTATTCCTCCTCTCACAATACTATTCTGCTAAGAGTCTAGCAGCCATGAATTCCCTCTTAATCCCCTTCATTTCACAGAACTGATTCATTACACTATTTTTGAACTCAGTTCCATTGTCACATCTGATAACTTTTACTTTATGGTCTAGTTGATTTTCTATTTCTGTTATGAAGGTCTTTAATATCCCACTAGTCTCATCCTTAGTGGCCAAAAAGAATACCCAAGAAAATCTACTAAAGTCATCAGTGACAACTAGGCAATAAGACTTTTTCATTAAACTCTTAACATTTGTAGGACCAAATAGGTCCATATGAAGCATATGTAAGGGTTTGCTGATTGAGTTTACAAGTTTGGCCTTACAGGAGGCTTTGTGTTGCTTTCCTTTCTGACAAGCAACACAAGAATGGTCATTTTCAAAAATCTTTGAAGGCAAACCTCTAACAAGGTTTCCCCTCATAAGTTTATTCATGTTTTTAAAGTTTATGTGACCAAGCCTCCTATGCCATAAGTTGGATTCATCAATTGTGGCCTTAGCAAAGAGGCAAGTTAAACCTTTAGTGGGAACAACACTCTTTAGGTCAACACTGTAAATGTTATCCTTTCTTGGAACTCTCAGCAAAACCTGACTTTCATCAAGTAGCTTAAAGTCAGAAGATAAGACAAGACATTCAGTGTCAGTAAAAAGAACATTATTCTTTTTGTCACAAGAAAGGTAAAAGGGTGGGATTAAAGGGATATATAAATATATTGGTGGGGGGGGGGGGGGGGGGGGGGGGGGGGTGGTTTTTTTTTTTTTTTTTTTTTTTTTTTGTGGGGGGTGTAAAAGATAAGTTTATTGGGTATAGGTTAGAAGGTTTTTTGGTATATGGTGATTATTATTGGGGAAGGGGGGGGGGGTTGTTGGGTGTTTAGATTTTTAAATTTACCAGAAATGAATAAATTTTAAAGATAAATTGGAAAAAAATACTAAAGATTTAATATTATTAAGATGTTAGATAGAATGTGTGTGTAAAGGAATGTGAATGAGCAAACTAGGTCATAGATATAAGTTTAATGGGTATATTTAGGAGGGTGGGGTGCTATGAAATTATGAAGAGAATTGGAATATTTTGGGATCCAAGCCATTATAGACTTGGATCTGCCATCGGTATCAGTGTAAGAATTAATTCTTAAAAGTATTGATGCCACTACTATTTTTGATTTCCAAACCCAGCAAGCTGGGCCTAACAAAATTAACCCCTTTCCCTTGTTTTCACTTACTACTGCTCTATCCCTAGCAGTAGTATCTTTTACCCTGACAATATTAACCTTTTTATTAAAAATACTGTTTTTGTATTCAGAATACTTGTTAAATGGCCTTGTGACTTGTGAATATCCCTTTTTATAAGCATTTGATATTGATCTAGGATGATTCATAGTTGGTTTTTGAGCCAACAGTATGAACGAATCCTGACATCCCCCCCCCCCCCCCCCCCCACCCCCCCCCCCCGCCCCCCCCCCCCCCCCCCCCCACCCCCACCCCCCCCCCCCCCCCCCCCCCCCCCCCCCCCCCCCCGAAGTATTAACATTGCACCAACAAAATTAAGTTTGCCAGGCCTGGTTAGTACTGCTCGTGGAACAAATCTTCTATTAGGGTGAGGGTGAGTCATTTTATTAGCAAAGTTTTTGTGATTCACCCTTCTTGAGTTGTTCTACACTGGTCTTATAATCTGTTTATCACACACATAATGGAGATGCTCAAAACTACCATAAACAAAACAAGCTTTATTAATCATTTTAAAGTCACTTCTTAGTCATTGGGACATAAGATTGTTCCAGTTTCTTTGGTTCCCTCTAGGATAGTGTTTGTTTTGTTTAGATGTTTCTACCTTCTTTACTGTTTCCCTAACAGACTTAACAAATTTTATCTTTCAATGCTAGGTCTAACAATTTTATCCTTAACATTTGGTATAATTTCTACCTCACTTTCATCATCAGATTTCCAATCCTTAATGATTGGAGGTTTAAAGTTGTTCTTGCTAACAGTTTTAGGTTCTACTACATCACCATTATTTTTACACCAGCAGACTTAAGATTTGACTCAACTGTCTTAACATTACTAGGTGTAACAACAGTAGTAACATCCATATTCTCACTTTCAACTATTTCATCTAAAAATGTTAGATCAGGTTTGCGAGGTATGAAATTCCTTGTAAAAGGTGGGGGAACTGCATGATATCCCTTATCAGATTTGGACTTATTATTCTCCTAATTTTCTAACATCTCATATGAATTCACAAAGCTTTCTACTGCAAGAGAAGTTGCAGTAGAAGAAGTTGCAGTGTATCCTAGTCTAGTTTTAAACTTGTCAATGACTTGACTTTCAAGCAAATTATTTAAAGATTTAGATGAATTTTGAAACTCTCTAATGTTTAGTTTTACTCATACTCTCTCTTTTTCTGCTTTTCCAATTTCTTTTTATTTCAACTAAAACAAATCTCTTAGTTTACTTCAAGTTAAAACATTAATGCCTTCCTTCATACACAATCCCGAACCATATTTTTCTTATAGTGAGATAGTCTAGCTTCTACTGATTCTAAACTTGCTTTATAAGATACTAAATTAAATTTGAACCTTTGTAATCTGAAAGACAAATTATCATATTGTTCTTTGAGAATTAAGCATAAGCTTTTACACATGATTAGACGCAAAAGAATCTGCCTCAAGATCTGAACTGGAAGAACTTCCTGAGATGTAGTGTCCCACATCAATTGCAAAGTTTTAGGATACTCTTCCCTCATACTTGTAAGCATCCAGTCAACCCCCATTTCCATCTTGAGCAACCAAGGAATTTTCAGTAGGAGTTTCCACTGTCACAGTTCTTCTATTAAATATCTCCTTCCTTGTTTTCTTGATTTCTAGGAGCTTTACATTCTCTTGCAAAGTGGCCATATTTATGACAATTGTAGCACTCTACTTTTGATCTGTCAAATCTAACTTTTTGACCATTTACATCCAACTGCCTATCTGTCCTCTTGATGAATCTCCTAGCTTTAATAGTTAGCATGGCCATTTCCCATTGTAAATCCATTCTTCGTAGTCATCAGGATAATTTGTTCTAGATCCTCTCAGACATTTGAGGAGCAATTGGGGCTGACTAGCTAGAAAGCACAGATCACAGCTCACTAAGGTTATCTCTAGAGTAGGCATTACTTTGAGTATATAGCACTAACTCTAAAATAAAAAAAAAACTCCTAAGTAGTGTTATCTGCTTCATTTGTGCTGCTATTGCTGTTAGTGCTGTTGCAGGACACAAAAGCCACATTTTGTGGATTTTGACTTGTACTTGATGATCCTGAGATTTCAGGTTCATATATCTTCAAGTTGTTGTATAAGTCATCCAAACTGACGGTCTTTGTTTCCTGTTTGTTCCTCCAGATCAAAGCATGAGTCTTCCATTCAGATGGAAGACTTCTCAACAGTTTTAAGTTCATGTCCTCTTGTGTAATAATTTCACCTTGAATCTCCAACTGAGTGATAAGTTTTTTCAGCCTATCAAAAGTTTGATCCATTATCTCTGAACTTGATCTTGCAAAGTTCTCATATTGTTACCTGAGTAGAGTTCTTTGAACTTTCTTGGATTCCTTATTTCCTCCATACCTCTTCTCAATGGCTTCCATGAGTAATTTTGCATCTTTATATGAATGGAACTTCAGTTGATCCTTATTTGGGAGTGCCATCAACAGAGTTCCTCTAGCTTTCATCTCATTCCTCCTGTCCTGCTTTTCTTCTACAGTAGTAGGTTCATATTCCTGCTCAGTTTCTCCAACAGTTCTCTATAGTACTTTGTTACCATTTTTAATTACTTCCTAGAGGGAGTAATCAGTCATGAGAAAGTATTATTCTATCCTCATCAACCAGAGGTCATAATCCCTTGGGTTGAGGATATGGAGTTTTGCAGTCAGAGTTGTAGAATTAGTTCCTGCCTCCATCTTATTACTGAGAATTAGATCTTGTATGTGATGTTGGTTTCTTCTTATTCAAAGCTTCACAACAAGCTCTGATACCGAATTGTTGATCTCCAATGATAGATCTTTAACCCTTACTGATGTAAGGTTTAATATCATTGGATAAATCCCAAAGTACAAAGAATGAAACTTGTGTATATGATATAACTATGCAGAATCTCGTTATACACTAAAAGATAACAGCAATGTATTTTGACAAACAGAAATATAATCAAAACAATAAGCTCCAATATATTAATACGAACACTCTTTGATAGTGTTAGGGTTTACAACCTTGAAGCTATATCAATGACTTGTTTTTTTATATACAATGAATTCTATACCCTAGGACCTTCTTTTATACACCAAGGAGTCCTACAAGGCTTACAATACTTTCCTAAGATATCATGATCTTTTCTAAAAGCAAACATAATCTCTTAAACAAATACATTATACATATCTTTTACAAAAATAACTCAATACTTATCTTCATAAGTATTCTTGTTGTCCATACAATCCTTATCTCTTTACTCGTCTTTATCCTTCTGACAGTAGTAATTCTTCTAGCAGTTGTAATCTAGCAGCATAATATTTGTACCAGCAATACTGATAAACATAAGCAGTAGTAACATTAGTACTAGCAGTACTAATATATACTAACAGTAGTAACTAGAAGTAGTAACTTTATACTACCAGTACTAACTACTTAGCATAATTTTCATTAGTATCACCAACAGTACTAAGTTATGCTTGACAGCACTAATATATACATGAGCATTAGTAACTCTAAGAATCATCTTGAAGTCTTTAAGTCCCAACATGTCTCCTTTGAGTAACTAAATATGTCATCTATGCATTAACATACCAATCGATCGGTACATTGCCAAGACACCACATAACCGAGCACCGTCAAAAAAGAGAACATTGCCACCATCGGCTACAAGACGCTCATATTCATCGGGGCGATCCGGCTAAAATGAAAATGAAAATTGAATTGAGTAATATAATTAATTACGACATGTTAATCAATATCCCTAAATAATTGAAATGTGATAATGTTATACATTACAAGTAGCAATAAAAGCAAAATTCAATTACTTCATTGTATAACAGGGACACACACATTCACTGTACAACAGGGACACACACATCATGTTGCACTTTTTCTTTTATTTGTAACACAAAAGTGGAATTGCTACATAAAATTTATAAGAAATTACTAATAAGTGTAAAATACACATATCCGTTAATACCAAAAATGACCCTAAATGAACCAAAACAGACTAAAAATGGCAAAGATATGCTTGTTTTTGTGTTTTGTGTGTGCAGGTACGGATATATCAAAAATCACAAGAAAACCATCAAAAACGGGCAAACACGGACACAAGAACGGAAGAGAGTACAAGAGAGCCAAAGATTCAAAGCCAAAGTCAAAGGAAGTCAACTTCAGTCAACTATGGGTCAACAGAAGTCAACTCATTAGAAGACAAATCCCAAATGTTACCCAAATAGTCCCTCAAGTTTCAAAAATCACACAAATGGTCCCTAAACCTAAATGGGCCATACCCGGATCTAAAGGCCCAAGATTAAAAGCCCATTACCCTAGCCCACACCCTTTTATAAAACCACAAGGACCATTTCTGTCATTTATGAAAGTCCTTTTACACCTTATTCTTTTATAAACCAACCACAGGGACTAAAGTTGCAATATGCCCAAAGTTTAAACTTCTTTTTACCCGATTCA